>JAHBCN010000522.1:0-175579 GCA_019359885.1 Listronotus oregonensis
AAAAAAAATCATAATAGTATCAAGAAAGCTATAAAAACAATAACATTGTTTTAATAAATTTGACGTATTGATATTGCAAAAAGTTGAAATTTATCATTTTAAATATTAAAAGTAGTTTGTATTGCTATTTTTTCGATGGGCTATTCAGAAGAACAAAAAATCTCTATTATGCGTTTTTTTATGGTAACAATAATAATGTGACGACAGTGCAAAGGAAATATTACTTAAAACCAACCGGGTACCATCTATAGATACTATTAAATATATAGCAAGAAAGTTTATTAAACGAAAAGCTTTAAAATGAAGAAAATTACTGCATCACGACATGAAAACAAGGTTTTGGATATCCTCGTTTTTTTTCAGGATAATTATTATACTTTTCTATTGGACTTGCACTAATTACTTTTAATAATTTTAGAAAATCCTGAAATATCAATCTGGGGTGCGGCATCTGAACTTAATAAAACAGATTACATAATTTATTTAACCTTTTTTCTAAATTTTACAAATTTTATCCTTATAAATTTATGTCCGTTCCAAACCTTCTTGAACAAAACGTGCATGTCCGACCTAAGTATGCATTGGAAATAGCTAGGTTTATGCAGCAGGATCCAAAGTTTTTAAATAAAATTCTTTTCACCGACAAGTCTGCCTTCACTTTAGCAGGAATCACAAAAATTAACATTATAGGTCCAGAGAAAACCCTCACCAAATTCAGCAACATAACAATTCTATTGTTTCCATGGCTTTCTTGATACTAATATGAAACTTTTTTGTAATTTATTAATAATTTAACCTAAAATATCTCAAAAATGTTTAACCCAAATATCATTAATGTATATATATTTGAAATCAGAAAAAAAGATCTTTCGTTGTAGCTCATAATATACAGGGTGTTTCATTTGAAAAAGTTGAAGTTGCCTATATTTTTCCATTTTTTTATTGCGAAATTTTTTTACTGATAATTTCAAAAGATAATATGGAAAAAATCCCACAATTTTTATATAAAACTTTTTTTCTGTCTTCAAAAATAAAGGCCCTAAAAGCCACGTAAATATAATCAAAGACCCTGTATAAATAAACTGCAGGAATCACACAATGCTCTTGTTTATTTGCAATAACACTTAATAACCGAAATGTTTATAGAGTTTATATATTAAGTGGAATTAAACACGTAATGATTGATTTACCGTAAATAAATGATACACAATAACAGAACCTTCGCTAATATTGGTCAATGATCACGTGTGGATGGCACGCGTCACTCGCCAGTCCCACCTAATTTCTTTCTTGTAGCATCAGCAATTTGTGCAACATCCATATCCGCATGAAACTCCGCATAGTAGTGATGGGCATATTCGGATGATTTTAATATTTGAATATTCGTATTCCGGAAGATCTTTATATTCGGAATATCATTTTACATATGAAATATTGACCGATCAATGCGTCGAGGTTGAAGCGTTTGCTTTTTCGCCGGATAAATCAGTTGTCGAAAAATAAAAAATAAATAAGTTTGTTTCGGTTTTTGATTTCAGTCGACTATTTTAGTTGTTGGGTTGATGTTGTGTTCGCATACGTATTCGTGTACGTTTTTGATTTGTTTTGCTGTTATTGGTGGTGCGGGGAAAGATTTGTTTTCGTTTTAATTCGTAATTATTACTTGTATTACGTTCTTATTTTGATTTTTTTTTAAATATATAACAAATTAAATAGGACCATACAATTGTTTTAAATAAAAATTAATCCTGTATTGACATTCCCACATAAATAGTTTTGCAGGTTGCCATTTAAGAACACTCAAATTATATTTATATATTATTACTTATATATATAAAACTATTAAATGATATATATATAATATGCATATATAAATTATATATATATATATATATTATATATATATATATATATATATATATATATATCATTTATATATACATATTATATATATATATATATATATATATATATATATATATATATATATATATATATATATATATATATATATATATATATATATATATATATATATATATATATATATATATATATATATATATATATATATATATAATATATATATATATATATATATATATATATATATATATATATATATATATATATATATATATATATATATATATATATATATATATATATATATATATATATATATATTATTAAAAGAACATCTTTAGCGTTTTGTAACGTTATTCGTAACTTTGATAATAACGTTTAATTTTAAACGTTATTTTATCATGTCTGTTTCGTTTTCTTGAATTGTTACTGATAATTTTCGTTTCTGTAACATACCCTTATGAATATTTTTAATACGGTATAGAACAAACATCTTATGACGTAACTTTTATGTACTTTTATATTAAGTTTAAATGTTGCCATGTAGAGAATGGTCAGTTAGGATACAAGTTCGATACATCCCTAATATACGTTTTAGATATGATTATAATTTAACATATCGACCTCGTATGTTTCAAAGTAGCCCGCACAAAGAATGTACGATTTTTAACAACGACGCCAGGGTTAGAAAGGAAGATTAGTACATAACCTTACATAACCTTAAACCTTACTATGCTTATTTCCTCGCATTTTAAGAACAAGTAGTGTTTTGTGTTGTGAATTTTTTCTCGTAATAGTAAAGGAAAATATGGATCAGAAAGTAAGTAGATTACACTATTTTCTTTTATACTTTAGTTTTTATGTACGTAGGTATATAGATAAACTGACCAAAAATCCTGATTATAAAGATCAGTCGTTTCCTTAAGATAAAGTTACAATTCGTCCCGAATATTGGGGTAATAAGTCCGGCTTTCATTTCGTGAGGTACCTCCCATCCCCTAGATACATATAAATTAAAAAAATGAATAAAATAAAATTTGGTTGCTTTATACCTACCTACATAATGTGTAGTAATTTACGTTAGAAGACCGGAAAGTAGTGTCCGCTTTTTTATTCTGTGATGTTTGCAGGTCAAGCCAAGCGGTTTCTAGGGCGAGCCGTAGGTAAGTCCCGGAAATTGGCGAGACCTGCAAAACATTTGTTTTTAGATCCTGTAATGTACAATCTTTTTTTTCAACCAAAACTATTAAAAACAAATTTTAATATTTAAAAACCGGTCTATTTATCCGTTGACTTGGATTTGACACTTATTATAACAATAAGAACTATTTAAGACACCACGTTACATTAGTGCTTAGGCCTCAGCCGTGTGGACTGTACAAAGATTTAAAAAAAACTGAAGTTTGTTTTCATAACAACCATAAATAAAAAAGCTGCTAAATTAGCAGCTTATTTTCTATTTCATGGATGTGCAAAGTGACAAATAAGACTACAAAAGTGACAAATGAGCCTGGCAAAAGTATTTTCCCGGTCTAGCCCGGGAAAAAGTTATCTTCTGGCAAAAAAATTCCCCAGAAAATGGTTATTATTCGATCAATCGGAAAAAAAAAACTTTTTTAGAGGACTTAAGAAGCAAAAATTTGATATTTTAAATAAATAAAATACTTCGGTTAAATTAATTTTATCAAAGTTTTAACTTAAACTATTCACTGTGATGTATTATATTTTGTAATTTTTAAAGGCCCTGATATTAGACACTTGACACAATTATAATAATAATAATGACAAAAATTAAATTATTAGAAAATTAATTATGAAACAAATTGTAGATGCAGTACAGTCTGTTTTCAAATAACAACTAATCAAAAAGTGGATTGGCAGTGAAAAAGAGAGGCAGTGGTTTAACATGCTCAAGTGACGTAACTAGTATAACTGTAAGTAAAAAAATCTTTAAGAGATAAATTAAATTTTTAATTGGATTGTTTATCAATAGAATCAAAATAATAATATAATACAAAGTTTCTAGATCCTTTTTCAAAATTGGGTGGTTAATCAGTAGTTTACTTTACCATTTAGTAATGGCTAATCGAGTTGCTAATATTAGAGAAAATGCCGACTATCTGTTAAAAAAATTGCAGACTTTTAAGCCAATACAGGGTTTTTGTCTTTTATATTAGGTAAAATAAGGTAGCTATGACACTATCTGCAAATATAGATTTTTTTGCCAAACTAGTATTATAAAATTATCTTCTTTATTAATGAAGCAATTATGTCGTAACTAAAAGTATTGGGGCAAATATTTTACAAAGTTTTCTTTTTCAGGTGCAACTCGGAGGAAAAAATAGAACAGAATATGGATATTAAAAATACATGAACATACAATTGATTTTTAATAAACATTTATAAATTATATAGGCATTTTTTTATACCTAACTCTAGACCTATTATTTTTTTTTTTAATATTACTCACATTTACACCTCACAAAATATTTAAGACTTTTTATAAAGTAAATTAAGACAGATAAACATTATCACATGAACATTTCTATATATGAACTGTTACGCATTGTGTGGATAAGCTTTGCATTTAAATAGTCTGTACACAAATTCGGAAAATGTGAAAGGAGAGTTGTAGACATCAGATATTTTTATAAATAATTTTTTCCTAATATTTTATATAAGTATTTTTTTATTAGAAATAGTCACTCGTCACTGGTTTTATCTTTAAACCATTGTATTATTTCGGGGTCGGCAAAAAACATTATTATCAACATTAACTGATTATTTATTACAACATATTTTTACATCCATATTTTTTCAGTGGCATTTTTAATAAAAGAATGGACGCAAAATTTATTTTTATACATAAAAATGCTAAAGCTTTGAGGTAAACAATTTTTTTATTATGGTTAATTAAATAATTTCTTAAGGTTTTAATAATAAAAGGGGTATTTTACACTTTTAGTTCTACAAAACGTACCTAAGCACAAAGGATATTTAATCAAATTTTTCTTATTCGACCAGCCTTCGTTTTAAAAAATAGATTTCATTTTGTCAGTGCTTTTTTGCATACAAGTAAATTTTTGCCCACTTAAGAAATTTAACAGAAATATAAATATATGAGGAAAGGTAAAAAATCGTTCAGTAATTTTAATCAAATCCGTGATCGATTAATTTAATATCAACATTTTTAAAAAAGTTTGCCCTTTTTTTAAGTCCCGGGGCCAACTTAATACGTTTTGTGAATTTCAAAGCCATCATCCTTATACTGATTTTTATTTTAAAGCTGTACAAAAATAGTTTACAAAATACGATTCACAACCATACTTTAATTAAACATTCTGATATTACCATAAACCACACATTATGAATCAAAAGATTTTTAATGTTAATTAATTAATGGAAATATTACAGAACACTAGTTTGTTTATAATCAACATAACAAAACCGCTTATTAAAGTCCTTAAAAAATCCTCTTTATAACGTAAATTATATAACGTGGATGTTTCAGAATATGTGTTAGGCATAACCAATGGAAAATACGTAACGAGGCCGTGTAAGTTTCGAAACCAAAACATTGTATTTTTAACGTAACTAGGATTTTGTTAAGTTGAAGGAAATATAACGAAACTATTAGGTTCAAGGCGCTGTTATTGTTTCAAGATGATTAACGTAACAAAGAAACAAGAAAACATAAATCTAACGTAATTAGCATGATTTTTTCATTAGTGGAAAAAAAAAAAAAAAAAAAAAAAAAAAAAAAAATATATATATATATATATATATATATATATATATATATATATATATATATATATATATATATATATATATATATATATATATATATATATATATTTATATATAGGTAGGTATATATATTTATTTGTCTGTCCACGGATTCTGAAGTTATGTTGAACTAAAATCTAAATTTGGCACAGTGGTGTCTTTGCAGTGAGAATAGGAACCCTTTTTTTAATTCCCCTCGGGCAAAAAAGGGGTGTTTTTTACCGTAAGCTGAGGAAGGGCCTTACGGAGACAGAGGCTATTAATATTGTCTCTCGCCTGGCGGAGACAGGCTTTTCATCTAGTAATAAATAAATATAAAACTATGTTGCAACGAATCACAATGTGGCATCCGACATTTAAATTTTCAAATGCATTCTTTTGATAGCTCTTCTTATTTCGGTCGAATTAGGATTGACCTTGGATGAACCAGCTGATTGAAATACAAATATTCGAACATCCAAAAGGAATATTCGAATCATTTAAAACATTTCTATATTCGAATATCGGTCGAAAGATCATTTGAAAGGTTCCATCACTACCGCATAGATTATTGCAGATGCGTAGGTGGAAAAGGATGTTCAAATTGATGCAAAAGTTGCGCAATTGCGGACGCGGATGCGAACATTCGCAATATCTCTGGTTTAAAGTGCTAAAGCTAGTATTGTGTAATCAATATTATAAAATTTAAATTACCTTTTTTTTACACCGTGAGCAGTTTTGTCTTGTAGGTCTAGCGAGTAAACCAAAAAAGATTTTTTTAATAAATTACTTCGCCCCAACAATATGTAACACATATTGTATTGTACATTAGCGTTTTTGTTGAAAATTTCTTTTAATAAAAGTTACTGTACCATTTCTGATGATTTCTTGTTGAATTAACTGAATTAGTTTTGTTGATTATTGTTTTTTTATTATTCCCTCAACTCTTTTAACATTTTTTGTAGTGTTCTAGAGATACTACTGTCAGTAGTCAGTCATTTAATCCTGTTATGGCACAAGTTTTTAGCTTTTTATAAAAATAAAAATAATAAAAACATGCTTGTCTGACGACTTTTTTGTCTTCCACCTAGTATAGAGGTTTTTTAAAGTTTAATGTTTTTATCACGAACTTAAGTTTTATCTATAAGGTTTATTTCGTTCATAATCTCTTTTTAATTTTTTTTGAAATTATGTTTTCAAAATAATATTTAATTATGTTTTAGGTACATCTTAAAGAGAATAATGTTTAAAAATGGATTTTTTAATTTTCTTTTCTTCCAAGTGGCTCATAATGATTTATTCAACTATGGAGAAGATTAGGATCCCATTGACAGTTATTTATTCGCGGATTAATGTTGTTTTTAAAACAAATAACTGTTTTTAAATATTTTCCCTTTAATTTTCAGTTTTAATGTTGTTACAGGAAAAAATTTTAAACAAAAGGTCATTTATTATGGGCGAAGGGAGATTATATTGTGGCAGGGACTTATAATCATCAGATATATTTACGGTGTATAAAATTTTTAAATAATATTTTTTATAGTTTGTATATTCTTCATAAAGGTCAAATAATACACTTTGAAAAAGTCACATACTCAGAAAAATTAAATATTAATTATTATAATCGTTTTATCAACTATCTAAATTCTTTTTAAACCCAGTTTCTTATAAAACGAATTATTCTAATTTAGTGTGAAAAAATATAAAAACCCTATTTGGTGCCAATGTTACTTTTCATAATAACCCACGCAGTTGTAACAGGACGATTTTATGACCCATTAGAGACTTAAGCTCCATATTTACTGCCTTTATGTTTAAACAGATATATTTTTATTACTTTTTTACTAGTTTAGAGATATAGAAATATAACTTGTAAGTATTGTATAAAACTGTTAAACAAATTTAATTACATTCTTTTAAGTGTTTTTTTTTAATAGAAAAATATTTAAAAACAATTTATAATTTAATTTGAATACACCAAAGGCAATGCGATTTGATGTAACCAATCAGCGTTAAAATTTGTTTCATCAAAATAAAACATTTGCAGATATTTTACTGTTTTGGCTTTTGACTAGCTCCATTTTAAAACGTTTTTTTTTTTAAAAAAAAGGTATTAGTTATTGTTACTCTACAATGTTATTTTTTTTAACCCTTAAATCATCAGATCCAATTGTGAGGGGTTTCTCATAAAAGGAAGCCAAAGAGGCCTTAGTCAATTAACTGAAAAAAGGCCTCCTAAAATATGGGCCAATAATTAGTATCAATAATTTTGATTTGTTTCTTTCAGTAAGATTTTATTTTTTAGATTGACATCACGTGTTATCAAAAGAAAATGATTTTTTTTTACTGCCACTGTCTCTATTTGTTAATTGTTTCACAACGTTTCGGGTAAATCATGTATCTCCAACTGTTTTCAAGTATATAAGCTTTCGACTTATATACAATTCCTATTTCAGCAACGGCTACCAGATTTTGGGAATATCGATACCATACTTGCTGAATACATTTTGGTTGTTTACAATTATTACAGCTCTTTAAATTTTCTTTTCCAGTGGGTTTCATGAATAGTTTGCTTCCGACCATTGATGTGTGTTGTTTTGACCGCATTCCGGCAATCTCTTCTCTGACTTCGACCTTTCACCTCGTTCCATATGGTTTTTGTGTTCTTTAACTCTAACTTCAAATGGTTTTTCGTTTCTGGATGTATACCTCACCACATTTACAGTCATTATTTGAAACATTTTTTCTGGTCTCGTCTTAGTAAGAATACTTCTTAGAGTAATTTGGATTTAAATGCCGTTTTACTATTATATATTTGGTCATGTAGAGTTCCTTCGGATAAACAAGGGATAATATATAAGTGGTAGCTTTTAAGAATAGTTTTGAGTTATAAAAACTACAATATTCTTTGTAAATTCATTGTTCTTTTTTAAATGTAGGATAGGACAATTTTTTTTTTATTTCGTTTATAAAACCGGTCTTTTGAAGGTGGACTTTACCTTCTAAAATGTATTTGAAATTTGCCGCTTTCGAATTAATTATTTGGGTTAATTTTTTTCCTGTGTCACTCAAAGAAGTGGACACCAGCGATATTAAGTTATTCTTTTGTTGTGTTTTTTTACGAATATTTGTTTAATTTATGGAGCCCACAAAAGCTTATATGAAACCTACGTACGAGCTACCGTGGGTGTTAGTTTTTTAGATGTTCGACCGATATTTGCCCCCAGATAATTAATTTTTATTAATTATTAATTTGCCCAGAAGCTTCTAGCACATATTTTTACCAGTATTTTTGTTTCTTTATTAACACAAAAATTAATTTACAAGCCTTAGAGACTACATTGTAATAAAGCTATATTTGGTTTCGATATTACCGGTAAAACTAAGAGATTTATTAGGTTTATCCAATTTTTTGTCATATCATATTATCAATTAACTAGGTTTTTTTGGAAAATATAAAGTAAACGTTTACCGTCTTAAAAATGCATGTCTTAAATTATTTTTTGCTCTTTAAGTTTAATAATATTTCTATGATTTAAACTTTTCAACACAGTTATACATAGAAAACCTCTTTACTCAAGCTTTAGGTGTTAGTTCGTAAAATAACAACCGAGGCATCTTAAACGATCTCGGAAGTAAAAACCCATAATTCCCTTCTTTTTCTTTAATTTTATATCCTATGTTTTTAAAAAAAAACATTTTTAACCATCGATTATAAAGCAAATATCCTTATTTTGCAAACACAAATCAATGTATCTCAAAACATATTAATAATTAAAGAAACTTTTGGAAGCTATATTAATATTTAAACATAGGCCTGTTTTTTAATATTTTTTTTAATTCTAAAAAAATATTAATATACCACAAATTGTTAGAAAACAAGATTTTTTTGTTTAAGTATATTAGCATACAAAACGAATATTTAAATTATAAGTCATAAATTATTAACTTACCTTAAAAGTAACACACCTTACACACGCTTACAACAAAGTTAAACAACTATTATTTTACTTTGCTTAACTAAAATTTATTAATTAATAAGTTTTAAAAAAAAGATACAATATTTTTCACGAAAAAAAGTTTTTTTTTATAATTTGCCCATTTTGTATAGTTGTGTATAAAAGTGACTGATTTATTGCCAATATACTTACCAAACATATTGTTGTGATCCAACCAAGATCAAATATAATATTCATTATAAATGTGATAATACATTATAAGACGGAATTTCCTTTTATAATAATTAATTTTTTTTTATAGTTTTTAGATCACGATAACCCCTTTTTATTAGTTACTTTCATTATTCAGAATTATCATTATTGTCAAAGAACCCCAAATATTCTATAATCATTATTTACATTTCCCAAGACTTTTAACACCCAATAAAAGGGTAGATATTTCTAAAAACACGTAAAAGTAATTTAAACTTATCCTTTGCATAATAAATGTTTCCTTTAAATAACAATCTATTACCCTACTATTAAAAAGCTTTTAGAATTATAAAACCCAAAATAGGTTATTGTATACTTCGATCGTAAACACCCCAAATTAATATTTTAACACTGACTTTTCAAATAGTATTTACATACAAAGGGGCAAAGGAAATTTCCAATCTTAAAAATGGCTCCGCCCCTTGTGTTAGTGGTCAACACAACCCCCATTGTAGAAAAAAAAGTATCTAGCAGTATTTTTTCAAGCATCAGTATCTTTAGGTTAGCCATACATTTAAGTTAGTCTCTAGTAAATCTTAGTTATTCAGTGACAGTTAATATTATAAAAAAAATAAATAAATAATTTAAATAAACCAAAAGGAATTTAATTTAAAAATAGTTTGAAAATAATAAAACAAAATTGTAAAACTAAGTGCTACAGCCATTGTAGCAACCAAATTTAAAATAATTTGTGTCATCGGTGACACTTAAATATTCAAAAAATACAAATTAAACAATTTTAATACGAGTCACAAGATGAAAGGCTATATTTTTTTATCAATTGAAAAATATATTAAAATCCACAACCATCAATATGAAATAATAACAAAATGGTTATTAATTTATAGAGTTACAAAATCAACTTTTTATAATAGAAGGGGGGAGCAAAATATTTTGTGAATTTAAAAATTGAAAGTGGGTTATTTTTTTAACAGTCCGAGGACAAATTTAAAAACCCAAAATTTTAAAAGAAATTACATGAGAGTTTTATCAATTATATTTGTAAATTTGGAAAAATTTTTATGTTAAATAATTACACCAAAAATGTAAAACTGTTTTTTATTTTTTTAAAATAAAATTACCATATTTAAATGTAATATCACACCTTTTGGTATTGTTATAATGTAAAATTCGTATGACTTATATGACTTGTGGGATCATTAAAAACAAATTAATTTATGTTTTAAATTTAGAAATGGTGTTATCGGGTGGTGCATTGTGTTTTTAAAAGGTCCATGCTATTTGCTATTTTTATAGTGACTCATTATTTGCCCTCCACTGATTTTAAAATAAAGTTGTAATAAGGCTTTTTATATATTTTTAGTAATCTTATTAAGAGTTATTTAAATGAACATGTGGAAACTTTTTTCAAAAAGGCTTTTTTTAAAAAAATAAATTCCTGTTTTTGCAAACATCAGCACGACTAAAGTTGATTTTCATTGCTAATGGTTTTGGTAAAACTTGCCAATTACAAGTCAAATTTGTTTCTTATTTGCAGTAATATTTAAATGTCGAAAGACCCATTTTTACGAAAACTAGCTAAATCAAAATCGATTGATTAACAATTGTCCCAATTTGGCATGTGCGTTTTTTTTAGGTATATTTTAAAGTCTTAATACAAGTTTTTACAAAAATAAACTGCACAGTTAAACCACACCAATTGGTCAAATCTAACTATAATTGGAAGGAAGAGGGGGGGGGGTTAAAACAGATAATTATTGGTACACCTATACATGTGTTGGCCATGCTAAATGTATTTTAGAAACACTAGTTTTGTAAACTTCCATTGCCTTTAAATATTATTTTGTTTATCAACAAAAAATAAACAAAATAGCAAATAAAGACAATGGAAGCCTAACAGAGTACCAGATTCTGAAAAACGGAGCAAGGAGAAAAAAGTTTTATTAACCTAACAAAAGTATCTTTAATCATTTAAATGGGGAAAATTTTCAAAAAACTATTAAAATATTAAACACAAAATGCGATATAACTTTTTTCCCGATACATTTAGTGTAGCAGATCTATAAAAATTAAAAAAAAAAAATCAAATACAAAAGTTATAAGTATTCCTATTTGGTATCTTTCTAAAAAA
This sequence comes from Listronotus oregonensis, assembly GCA_019359885.1. Lineage (NCBI taxonomy): Eukaryota > Metazoa > Arthropoda > Insecta > Coleoptera > Curculionidae > Listronotus > Listronotus oregonensis. Next base: position 11,938 of record JAHBCN010000522.1, read on the forward strand.
ATTGTTTATTTTATGTCCAAAAGTTTTTTAAAAAGCAAAAATTATATTTTTTTAAAAGGAATACTATATTTTTTTGGGATATTCAAAATGAAAAATTTTAAAAATCTCATTCCCCTTTTTTAATTTTTTATAATAGGATATTTAAATAATCAAAGGTTGTATTTTTAAACTTTGTATAGCTGGTCTGGCAATCGGTTTAAAAAATATGGTAAAATAGGTTTTACTTTCCGGTTCTTTTTAAAAGTTTTTTAATAGTACCACTCATTGACCTAAAAAAAAAATGGTACCTATCATGGTACCATAAATAGTTTCATTGCATAGCTCTTAAAAACCCTTAGATGGAAAGTGAAAATAAATTTTGTAATATTTCATGTTTTTTTTATTATACACCCCAGGAAATTATAAATTTTAACTTTTTTTTTATTTTAGAAAATTTAAACAATATTAATTGGTGGATTACTTTTAAATTTTTCTAAAACGGATTTTGTTAAGTAAGAGTTGAGAGTTTAAATGGGGACGTAGTAAAAAAATTGGGGTATTTTTTTTTAAATAAATATTTGGGGGCAACTAATTGAACATTAATTTTTTTTCCTTAAATAAGTTTTTAATAGTTAAAATATCTTCAATCATACTATAAGACCCCTAATGATCTTTTTTAATTAGAAAAATATACTTATCCTATAAATTGGATAGTTCTTTTAACCAAAAAATGTTTACATTTAAAGTTAAGCAAAAACTAGACAAAAATTTTAAAAAAACAAATTTTTTAAAATATTTGCATTTTTAACCCTTTGTCAAGTTCTTGGATATACAAGGCTTGTGGCCTAGTCGAAAGTGTGTAAAATTATGTTTAAATTATATACATTTTGGGTTTTTGATAATTGAAATTTTAAAAAATTTAAAATAATTAATGTTTATAAATTCAATTTTCCGATTTCCATATGAAATGCTATTTTTAGATAGTTAACCATATAATTTCACCAAAATTTAATTAATTGAGGAATCAAATTTAGTTTCCAATAGTGTAGTACATTGGCTGGCTTCTATATTGGATATAAAGATGAAAACTGTTTTTTTTTAAGTAAGTTACAATATTTAGATTTTTAAAAAAAATTGTACACTTTTATATATAAATTAGAAAAAGTAAGTTTTTTTTCAAACTAACATACGTTTCCAACATAGTGTTTTTATTTAAATAACAAAAAACTCTTTAATTTTACTAAAATAAATAGGGACGGATTTTGTGTATCACAGTTAAATGCATGTTGTCCCCCTATAAATTAGCCTGTTATTTGGTTCTATATAATCTCAACCTAATTTACTGCTTGCATCCAAATGTCATTTTTTGCTTAATACAATGTTGCTTTTTTAAAAAAACAAAGTTCGCAAACCCTAAAAAACCCACAAAACCTTTAGTATTATTTAAAGTTAGAATTTGTTTTAAAATTTTTGTTGTAACAAAATTCTACCTCAAGAAACCCAGAAAAAAATTAAGTAATTATTTAAAAAGTTATAGCCCCTTTCAAAATGGGAATTTTAAATTTAAAAAATGACAGAATAATATTATGCACATCCAATACACAACTTTTTTTATTATGTATGTGTCAAACAAATTGTTAACAAAATATTTTCATAACCCCTCAAAAGCTGGGTTTAGGGTTTCCCTTTTTTTTTATTTGGTATACCCCTTATCAATTAAGTATATTTGAATCAGTTTTAATTAATTGGTCACAAAATTTTTTTGCATTTTACTAAACATTTTTTTTTTTAGAAGCTTAGCTTTTGTGTTTTTTGTTGTTTAAAAAAATTTAATAGAATTCGTGTAGTAAATCGAAGTAAATCCGTATATTGCTAGTGCTGTGGGCGTCTCGACTGAATGGGTACAAAATTTTTAATGAACATTTGGACATGAAAGCTATCCCAAGATGGGTGCCACGATTGCTCACGCTTGACCAAAAAAAGGAATCGTGTGAAGTGTTGCAAATGGTTTGCAGCTGTTTTAAAAAATCCCGGGGGACTTTCCGTCGTTTTGTCAGTGTGGATAAAACATGGATTTTTACTATATTCCTGAGACCTAACAACAATCTAACAATGGGTTCCAAGGAGGAATCTGCACCAAACAAGGCGAAGCCGTTCCCGGCCGGAAAGGTTATGGGGACTGCTTTTGGGATTCAGGATTCCTCAGCGACTATCGGGAAAAGGGGTAAGACTATTACGGTGCATATTATTCATCTTTAAAGGACCGTTTGAAAACCGACCCGCAAAAAAAACGCCCACAATTGGCCCACAAGAAAGTCCTTTTCATCAGGACAACGCACCAGCACACCCTAAGCAGTTGTGGTCGCAAAATTAATGGAAATGGGATTTTACGTTTAAACCCCCATTCACAGACTTGGCCCCCTGGGACTACTATTTGTTCCCCAATTTGAAGAAATGGCTGGCGGGACAAAGATTCTATTCAAACGAGGAAGGTTGCAACACTGATCGCTATTTTGCAGACTTGGACAAATCCTATTATTTGGAAGGGATCAACAAACTGGAACATCGTTGACGAAGTGTATAAGCCTAAAGGAGACTATGGAAAAAAAATAAAAAGGTTTTACCCCAAACAAGTAATATTTTTTATTTTTGCACGGACTTTTCAGGCCTACCTCGTATAAATGCGGGTTTATTTTACCTTCCCACAGAGCGCTGTTTAAGTTTTTAAGAATAATTGCCACCTAAATTAGAAAAAAAAAGTATTATAAATCGAACCAAAATAAAATTTTTAGGATAACCAAAAAAACACATTTTTTTTTTTGGTTTATCCTATGGTTAAAGGTATCGATGTAAGAAGAAAAAGACTTTAATTGGTCAAATTGTCTGAAACTTGGTTGGGGTTTCACTAAGAATTTGGGGGAAGAAGAGATTTACCAAATTTTCAAAACAAAATTTGGAAAATTTGCGGAAACCAAATCTTTTTTTTCCTAAAAAAAATTTGGGAAACATTTCCCAAATTAAGCTTTTTCTGAAAAAAAATGCTAAAAAAAACCATTAAACCCTTTTAATTTTAAAGTATGAAATATTCAACAGATAAAAATTAAATTTTTTTCCTTTCGTTCATCAGTAATAAAAAAAGGGGAAATTTACGTTTTATTAACCTTCATATTTTTTAACATTTTAATTTTTTTAAAATTTTTTGGGGCAGAAAAAGTTATTAAAGATATTATAATCATAGACAAATTTGAAAAAGCATGCGTTTTTATATATACTCATATAAAATTTTTTAGACGTAGATCAAATATATAGATATTTTCTAATTTAAAAGTCTTTGTGAAGTTTTAGTATTATCCATCCCAACCGCTGTGTTCACAACTCGTTGTCGTGGTTAGGCCTAGTAGGATTTTTTGGAACATGCGCTAGAGTTGCTGGTTATCGGAAACTCTTTGGCTAGGTATGAAACGGGATCCGAAGCTAAGATGAACACAAGGCTTGATCAAGATGTAGCATACCGTGCTGATGAGTGAATGACATCCTGTGCCTTAAACAGGTGTCTCCAACGGTGCCTCTGAGATACAGGGCGACCTCTTAGAGTATCTAGCCTTACTGGGAATGGGGCTCTGCCGTGTGGAGTATTATTTAGCTCCCAGAAAGCGACAGACGCTTTCAAGGAAAAGGACAAAGGTGCGCTGACGAAACGGATAAAGGGGCACCCAAGGTCAAAGCAGACAAAGGTGCGCCGACCGAAAGGGGGAATCCGTTTCGAAAGGTGCCCTGAAGTCACAGGCACCTGTTTTACGGGGAAGGGCTAATTTTCACAGGTGCTTAGAAGGTCCGCAAAAAAGAAGGCGGACAGAACCGCCTTTTAGGAAAAGGGTTCCCTGGTTTAAACAGAAAGCCGATAGGACCGTTTTCATGGGTAAGGGCCCGGGGATGCGGCCTAAGAAGGAACACTGGCTTCTGTAAAAGGGCCGGAGACCACGTCACTGACGGGGAGGGGCATGACGGACTAATCGTCTACTGGTCATACTCTCCAGGAGACAGGGACACCAGAACACCAAACACATATTTGCCGTTCCGGTAGCGACACGAGTAAGAGAGATGTAAGAACTCCCTTTTTCCAATCTGGTATCGGATTCATTAGAAGTCTGATCCTATTGGTAGAAATATAAAGGTGTAAGCCAAAAAGACCGAGGGGTCGCAGTGGAGGGCGTAAAAGTCCACTCACTTTAAACCTACCTTTTCCTAGTATTATCCATTTGGATCTTGTTAAGCCAGTTAAAGAACAAGCAGAAAAATGTAATGATCAGCTCCCCAGCAGCAATATTATTATACTCATTTATTTATGCGAATGTTACTAATGTTTACAGACATCGCCAATAAATGCTTCGTATCAACTATAACTTACTTTTGGACAAAGAAGTGTACCTACCAGGTTCTTTTAGTAAAATAAACATTTATTAATCTAGGTTAGGTTAGGTCTAAAGTGAGTGGACCTTTAACGCCCTCCACCGCGACCGCTCGGTCTATTGTGGCTAACACCTTTTTATATTCCTGCCAATAGGATCAGACTTCTAATGATTCCGATACCAAGCTAAGAGAGAGCTATTTTATTTCCCTTTACTCGTGCCGCTAACGGACACGAGCACAATATGTGTTCTGGTGTCCCTGTCTCCTAAAAAGTATGACGAGCAGACGATTAGATGCCTCATGCCCTCCTCTTCCGGTATAGTCACGAGGTTAGCTACCAGATCCTTCTAACAGGAACCAGATGTACCTTCTGAGGCCGTATCTCCGGCCTTTTCCTGTGAAAACGCTTCTATCCACTTTCTGTTTAAAGCCAGGAAACCCTTTTTCCTATAAAAGCGGTTCTGTCCTCCTTCTGTTTGGATTTAGGGATCTCTTCCTAAGCACCTGCTTGTTCGGGAAACATTAGCCCTTTCCCGTGAAATAGGCGCCTGTGACTTCAGGGGCACCTTTCGAAATGGATTTGCCCGTTTTGGTCGGCGCACCCTTGTCTGCTTGTGACCTCTGTCACTTTTTTCCTATGAAAGCGGTTCTGTCCGCTTTCTGTTTGGAGCTAGGGAAGTAATAGTTCACCACAGCAGAGCACCGCATCACCGAGAGGTCGCCCTGTATCTCAGAGGCACCGTTAGAGACACTTGTTTAAGGCACAGGATGTCATTCATAAGCAAGGTAGTTTACCCCTTTGTTGCCTTGTGTTTGTTTTTAGGGTTTCGAGTTGCCGATAACCGGCAACCCAGCGCATGTTAAAAAAGATCCTGCTGGGCCCAACCACGACATTGACGTGCGAACACGCGGTGGGTTATTAATCTAAATAATAAAACTTTGGTAAATTAGTAGGGTTTTATACAATTTATAACGAAATATTTATCGTTATACAACAAAAATTTAAATATTCCATGAGATCCGGGGATTTCTGAATAGAAATAACAACCAGTAAAATTATACAATATCCACCCTCATATTTTTAGCTAAACAATTATTTTGTATAAAAAAATTACATAAAAATTAAAAAGACAGATGATTATCCATAGGGATCAAATTATGGGGATCTATTTATTTCATTATTTAGTTATTAAACAATTGAGCTCTAATAAGTCAGCTTGCTAAATTTATCCCCTATAATAAAAAACCCAATGTAGATAAATTTAACACCATGGCTACAATATTCCAAGGCGGTTGTAACCCAACCATTAGGTGCCCTTAAGAGATCGATTCCCGGATTTATTTTCTTAATTTTTTGGGAACTCCTATTTACTTTGCCCCTTCATTGTAGAAGAAAGATAATAAGTTTTCCTTTTTTAAATTGATTTTTGTTAGATTAACGGGTTTTCGCGTTCACTGATTACGAATCCGCGTAAAAATCGTGTAAGGGTGGTTACATTAAAACACCTCTGAAGCTACAGAACGAAAATTTTAAAATTTAAAAATTTTATCTCGAAATCGTCTTTCGGGGGTTTTTGGGGCCACTGATTACGAATCCACGGTTTAAATGTCTATTACCTTTTCCATCCCCAGAAATTACAGAAATGTTCAATTTTAAAAATCAAATTTACCTGAAATCGTTTTCGAGGTTTTTTAAAGTCGCTGATTACGAATCCGTACAAAATCGAAAGGGGTTGAAAAATAAAACCACAAAGTTTCAATATAATATGCACGCGAATTTTGTGGTTTCAAAGTAGTTAAATTTATTGAAAAGATAAATTACGAGTGTAAATAAATCGTGGGTCAAATTTTCTTTAAAAAACCCCAAAAAAACCCCATTTCTGTAACTTCTAGGGGTGCTTTTGATGAGGGGCAACTACTCTTACACGATTTTTGGCCGCGGATTAGTAATTAGCAACCCCAAAACCCCAAGAGATGATGGCCGGGCAAAATTTTAAATTTTCCACATTCTGTCAATTTCCCAGGGGTGGTTTTAATTGGGTGCAACCACTCTCAAATGATTTTGGCCGCGAATTCGTAATCAACGACTTCTTAAACCCACGAGAGCTAATCCTGAGGTGAAATTTAAAATTTTCAAAATTACTCTATTTCTGTCACTCCTAGGGATGGTTTTGATGGGGTGCAATCACCCTTACATGATTTTTGGCCGCGAAATCGCAACCAGCGACCCCAAAGACCCCCGAGAGACGATTTCTGAAATAAAATTTTGAATTTTCAAAATTTCTTTATTTTTGTCACTCCTAGGGGTGGTTTTGATAGGGTCCAACTAACCCACACAATTTTTGGCGGATTCGTAATAAGCAACTCCGAAAACCCTCGAAAGACGATTTTAGAGGCAAAATTTTGAATTTTTAAAATTTTCTTATTTCTGGGGGTGGTTTTGATGGGGTGCAACCACCCTCACACGATTTTTGACCGCGGATTCGTAATCAACGACATCAAAAAATCTCGAGGGCATTCGAGTGACATTTTGAATTTTAATTTTTTTTATCAGTTTTACTAGTGGAGATTATTTGGCGAAGGGGAAAACTATCCATTTTTTTTATTTTTTATTGCAAGGCAGATGTTAGTAGTGATTAATGTTCCTGAGGGTCTACAGAACACGTAAGAACAAAAAAAATCAAGTCGGAGCTTGTTATCAAGTTTTCCACATTTTCCGGCTTGTTTACTTGGCTATTAGTTTTATCAGTAAAATTAAAAATTCTAATCTGCATTTCTACAGTGTATATCGAAATATTGTGTGAAAACTAAACAGGATCATTTTTAAAATTATGTGTTATGGAGAGGATCCGAGGTGTCCCAGTGTGCCTGTTTACGATGTATAGGTCTATATATACTTTAATAACAAAACAAAGCTTATTTGACTGACGAAAAGTTTGAAATTATTAATTCGGATACTGTACGAATAATTTATAATTATTAAACCGGGTACCGAGTTTTTGGATTTTCTTGACAAATAATATACAGAGTTTCAAAAAAGTTGAACGTTACATTTTTATTTTAATTTACAAATCATTGTAGAAACTTTATTTATGTATTTTTTTAAATTTAAAAATAAAAAAAAATAAATATTTATATTAACAAATTTAAAGAAATTGTATCTAACCAGAACAAATCAAAATTAATCAGAGCTAACTTTAAAATCAAACTTGTAAATTTATATGAAAAATTATGTTAACAAGACCTTTTATTTTAGTTACATAGCCTTTTTGTATAAACTCAACACTTCTGGAGTTTTAATTAAAATTGAGATTATTTTAAGGTATACCCCTGGAAAAAATTTAAAAATTAAAATGTTTTTATTTATTTTCTTTCTGCAAGTTTTAAGTGATTTAAAATTTAAATAAATAAAGTAAATAGTTTTTAATAAAGAAACAAAAAACAAACATCACTTTAATGAAAAAAAACCCATTTAAACTAAAATTTTTTGTCAAAATCACATTTTCGTTTATATCTTCTTTATTAATTATCCTATCAAAAATATTTATATAATTCTATATGAGGAAAATTAAAAAAAAAAATTCTTTAATATTTTTTTGTATATTTTATAGTTTTTAAAATATAACCGATTTTTTTTCTAATTTAAACGTCAATATCTCAAAAACCATAAAAGCTACACGAAATTGTATAAAACATAATTTATGTATTTTTACAAGGTCTTAAATTAAAACAATATAACCTTTTTGCATAAACATAAGACTTTTGGAGTTATAATCTAAAAATATAATTTTCTGGAGTTTTTAAAGGTCTGCAAATTATAAGTAATTTGGAATTAAATAAAAGAATAAATGATTCTTAATAAAAATAAAAATTATTAAAAAAAAAACAAATATACTCGGACAAAGAATTATTTGTTTCATACAGTACCCATATAAATAGTAACAGCGAATAATTTTTTTTATACATACGAAGCATAATTTTCTCTTTTTAAAGTTTTATTTGTAGACTTTTAAAGATATTTTTTTCGAATAAGCACACCCTTTGACAAAACCCAAAAAATATTAGGTTTTTGCTGTTAAAATATTTTCGTTTGTTTTCAATAGAGAATTATAATGTGATAACACGGATTAGTCCTAAGACAACAAAGACCCTAATACAAGGTATAAATTGAGTTGTGATTATGGGAAACCAATTTCCAGTTTAACAACTAACATCATTATTATGCACAAACAGGTTTTGCGTGTTAATTGCCCAAACACACCTACACACATACTTTAAAATATAATCATGTTGTCTTAGGAACATTGTATCGAGTGTTAAATTATTTAAGTAATCAACTATCGTGTGTAATTAATGCAATATAGTTTAATAAAAAAAATAAGCATTTATATAATTAATATACACATTGGTTTTGTTCGGGATTGCAATGTGCTATTGATTAAGTATCGATAACTCAAAGTTCAGGTACGTAGTCAGGGTCCAAGAATAAACATAAAACTCTATACAAATATGAGTCCGCTAGGCCTTCGTTTCCGAGCACAGGGTGTTCACCACAGAGTTGACATGTTTTTAGAAGTAAATGGTGAAATTTTTGAAAATTATAAAACCTAGCTTATGTTTTGCAAAACATTCTTTTATTGAAAATTAAAATGCATATTGTTTTACTTTTTTTTTATCTTGCTACAATAAAATCAGATAAGTTGTAATTTTTTATATTCCAAATATTTCGAAAAGGATTGCTCATATCAACTTTTAACAGTTATACATTTTTGACGTAAAAATGACTAAAAGAATTTTTTAATTTACTTAAAAATGTAATACAGGGCCGTACAAAAAAGTTGTGATTGTTCAAAATAGTTAAACGACGTGTAGGTGGCACCCTCTATAAGTAAGAGCCGCATTAGGTTTGAATCCGTCATACCGAAAAACCTCCGGATACCAACTTTTACTCCAATATTTTACATTATCATAGATTTTATTTAAAAAATAAAATTTAAATTAAACTTTAACACCGTGTATTTGAAACGAAGGCCTTGCGGACTATATTTGTATAGACTTTTATATTTATTTTTGGACCCTGACTACGAACCAGATGGACATTTCCTCATGAATCACCCTTATATATTATATATATATATATATATATATATATATATATATATATATATATATATATATATATATATATATATATATATATATATATATATATATATATATATATATATATATATATATATATATATATATATATATATATATATATATATATATATATATATATATATATATATATAATATATATATATATATATATATATATATATATATATATATATAAATAATAAATATTTTAATAAATATATTATTTTTAATATATATTATATATAAATTATATAATTATATATTTATACCGGGGGTTTTAACGAAATCGACCCCCCCTTTATTTTTTAATAAAAACATATGGTTTCAAATTTTGAGAGTATATTATATCATAAATGCTTTTGGGATCATAAAATGGTCTACACTTGGTTTAACCAAATAATTATTATATCTCAAAATTAACTTTCCTAGTTATTAAGGGCCAATGCAAATGTATATTTTTTAAAATTTGGGTTCTACAAGTCATTTCTGATATAAACTTTCCATTATATTCTATATCTATCTTTGTTAGTTTTTTAAAAAAAGGGGATTGAAATGTTCAAACGACCGCACATTATGCAGTTATAGGGGCAAACAATTTTCTTAAAAACTAACAAACCCTATATATGATATAATATAGATTTTATATTGGGAATAAGCCGTGAACCCAAATTTTAAAAAAAATACAAGTGTTCTATTTTGAGAACATAGGAGAAATTTTTCGCAGCACTCCAAAACCGGAAGTAGTTTTCATGACCCCCATGATAAGGGGTCTTTAGAAAGAATTAAATTAAACATATAAATTTTTATAACATTTATTTATTTTCCCATAAATCTGCATAATGTGCGGTCGTTTAGACATCTTCAATCACCCTTTTCTCAAAAACAAGCAGAGATAGGTAAGGGATATAATATAGATTTTATATCAGAAATGATCCGTAGAACCCAATTCCCGAAAAATATACAGGGTGTTCCATTAAAAAATCCAAAGTTGATGTCGTTATCGGTTAAACCGAAAGTGATAGAGACATGTTATACTATCCAAAATCGGCATCCTATAATATTATATATCATACTAAAATTTGAAAGCCATACGTTTTTCATTCAAGAAAATAAAGGGCTGGGTAGTGATTTCGTTGTCACCCGGTATATATATATATATATATATATATATATATATATATATATATATATATATATATATATATATATATATATATATATATATATATATATATATATATATATATATATATATATATATATATAAATAGAATTTAATTTCTTGACATTCCCATAATAAATATTAACAAATAGGTAGAGTTTCTTTGGGCATATAGGCTCCTTATTGAACTGAAAAAAAAGATTAAAAGTCCTGTTAGATATGACTACTAAGCTTGGTTGGTTTAAAATTACGAGGCCTCCAAGTGAATGGATAACCCCGGTCCGTAATCCGATTCCCGTGTTTCACCCTTGTTGGAGATGGTCACACCGAAGGCGAAGACACCGTTGACATGCAGAGCGGCCAGCTTAAGAACAATTGTAATTCAATACAACTGAACTGAAGTAACTAGCGCCATCTCGTCAAGTAATTTTAAACCAACCAATTTTAATATCGACGGGGTCAAGATGTTATTGTGCGCCATGTAGGTGTATTACGCAAAAACATTGAGGTTGCTTTACACAACACCTTAAAGGAAAATGGCTTCTCATTAGTTCACGGATATGTGTATTTCGAATGAGGTCTTTTGACAATTCCAAGTAGGTGACGTGCAGCACGACTGAAAACGTGATTAAATATGGGAAAATGCAGTATTTTCACCCAACTGCAATATAATAAATAAAATTTAATTTCTTGAGCCTCGTTATAATAAATATTAACAAATAGGTAGAGTTTCTTTGGGCATATAGGCTCCTTATTGAACTGAAAAAAAAAAGATTAAAAGTCCTGTTAGATATGACTACTAAGCTTCCATTCACTTGGAGGTCTCGTAATTTTAAAACCAAGCTTAGTAGTCATATCTAACAGGACTTGATCTTTTTTCAGTTCAATAGAGCCATATGCCCAAAACTCTACCTATTTGTTAATATTTATTATGGCTCAGAAATAAATTTTATTTGTATTATATTGTAGTTGGATGAAAATACTGCATTATATTTAATCACGTTTCAATCGTGCTCACGTCACCTACTTCAATTGGCAAAAACTTATTCGAAAATTACATATCCGTGAACTGAGAAACCATTTTCCTGAAATTGTGTTGTGTACAAGCAATCTTCTAATGTTTTGCGTAATACTACCTACATGGCGACGCAATACTGTGACCTGTCGATATTAAAATTGGTTGGTTTAAATTACTTGACGAGATGGCAGCTATATTACTGTCCAGTTGTATTGAATTATATTTGTTAATAACTGTATACTGCTATGTAACTGTATCGGCCTACATTCGATGTGAATCCCAAAAGGGTGAAAATTTATCGGATGGTACGGTTACATTATTGAGGTCATAATTAATAAACTTAGTAGTCATATCTAACAGGATTTTATTTTTTTCGTTTAGGGTTAAAAAAACTCTACCTATTATGTTAATATTTATATATATATATATATATATATATATATATATATATATATATATATATATATATATATATATATATATATATATATATATATATATATATATATATATATATATATATATATATATATATATATATATATATATATATATATATATATATGCTTGTCCACGCATTTTTTCTAAAATATTAATCGAATTATGACCATTTTATTTATTAGCTTACAGTTACTTTCATTTAAGAAATAGTAAAAATTTTATCAAAATTGCGTCGATAGTTTTTATGATATGGACTAATACATAAAGATGTAACAATCTGGCTTATTGATACAAATTGCAGGTGTGGAGTAACTTTTTTTTCGGTGCCTGCAGGGCAATAAAATTTTAAAATTTAAAATAAAAAGGATGTTTTTGCTGGCACCGTACCCAAAAAAATTTGTAGGCCCCTAATTTGTTTTGTTTTTACCTACTTCTAATTTTGTTATTGGTGATCAATTTAGTGTATGCATAAAAATATTATTTTCCAACTTAAAGGTAACTTTCTTTTTAAGTTTATTTATTTTTTTTATTACCAAACTATTCTATTTTTAAACAATTCTTTAATACGCAGTTTTGCAAATCTTCTGCCTATTTTAGTTACAACTTTACGCAATTGGGCAAAAGTTAAATCCACTAGAAAGTAAACTTTAATTATAATTTTAAATTAAATATTTTCTGCTCATTTTTAAGTAGTCTTCTGCTGGATTTTCTTAACAGATTTTAGGTATTAAATTTAAACAAAATCTTAGCAATTTTGTTTAACTGCATGTCTATGGGGGCACTATGGAATGTGTTACTAAATACATTCAGATAAGATTACCTCCATACGTTAACAGAGTTTTTAAAGAGATCAAAAAGAGTTAATTTTTATGGGTTCAATCAGAGAAAGCAAATCCGATAAGGGCTCCATTATTTGCCTAGAGTCTTCACAATTGCTGAAGTTTTTCCTAAACTTCCTAACGAATACATAAGCGATCTATCTTGTACAAAGATGTAATCTTGATAGACCTGTACGGCTGCTCGAGACACGCTGACGTCGTGATTGATTAATTGATTGATTGTTTATTGATTGATTATCTAATTGCCTTCTGGCATTTGTTTTTATAAATTCTGTAATTTATGCACCTTATTCTTTTTTATTGTCATTGAGTTCAAGGTTACATACAAATTCTTCTTTTTAATTAATGATATTTTTTTGACCCTTTTATATATTGCAGAAATTGTAGGCACAGTTTCTTTGTTTATATATGCGTTTGGTATTGAACAATTAATTAATTTGTTTTTGTTATGCTTTTTTTTTTGTTTTAAATTATTTTTGCCATGTTTTGTATTACTCGCTATTTTAAGTTTTTGTTATTAATTTTTTTTTATTTCTAATTATTTTGTCCCAAATCGTTGTTTTGTCATCTTAGCACTTATATCGTTAATTATTCTTACTATTCTTCTCCCAAATCGTTGTTTGTTATTTTATTATTTATATTGTTTATTATTCTTATTATTTTTGTCCATGTGCTGTTGAGCTTTATATAGGTGCTCCCCAAAAAAATTTGTAGGCCCCTAATTTGTTTTGTTTTTACCTACTTCTAATTTTGTTATTGTTGTTCAATTTAGTGTATGCATAAAAAAATATTATTTTCCAACTTAAAGGTTACCTTTTTTTTAAGTTTATTTATATTTTTTTATTACCAAACTGTTCTATTTTTAAACAATTCTTTAATACCCAGTTTTGCAAATCTTCTGCCTAATTTAGTTACAACTTTACGCAATAGGGCAAAAGTTAAATCCACTAGAAAGTAAACTTTAATTATAATTTTAAATTAAATATTTTCTGCTCATTTTTAAGTAGTCTTCTGCTAGATTTTCTTAACAGATTTTAGGTATTAAATTTAAACAAAATCTTAGCAATTTTGTTTAACTGCATGTCTATGGGGGCACTATGGAATGTGTTACTAAATACATTCAGATAAGATTACCTCCATACGTTAACAGAGTTTTAAAGAGATCAAAAAGAGTTAATTTTTATGGGTTCAATCAAGAAAGCAAATCCGATAAGGGCTCTATTATTTGCCTAAAGTCTCCATAATTGCTGAAGTTTTTCCTAAACTTCCTAACGAATACATAAGCGATCTATCTTGTACAAAGATGTAATCTTGATAGACCTGTACGGCTGCTCGAGACACGTTGACGTCGTAATTGATTAATTGATTGATTGTTTATTGATTGATTATCAAATTCTGTAATTTATACACCTTATTCTTTTTTTTGTCATTGAGTTCAAGGTTACATACAAATTCTTCTTTTTAATTAATGATATTTTTTGACCCTTTTATATATTGCAGAAATTGTAGGCACAGTTTCTTTGTTTATATATGCGTTTGGTATTGAACAATTACATAATTTGTTTTTGTTATGCCTTTTTTTGTTTTAAATTATTTTTGCCATGTTTTGTATTACTTACTATTTTAACTTTTTGTTATTACAGAGGTTTTTTTTATTTCTAATTATTTTGTCCCAAATCGTTGTTTTGTCATCTTAGCACTTATATCGTTAATAAGACTTACTATTCTTGTCCCAAATCGTTGTTTGTTATTTTATTATTTATATTGTTTATTATTCTTATTATTTTTGTCCATGTGCTGTTGAGCTTTATATAGGTGCTGTATTGTTCAAATTCTTTTTTTTTCCATAGAGTTTTATGTTTTAAAAGCATTTCCTTATTTCAAAAGAAATTTTTCCGCCTTCTTTTGGGACCTTAAACATATTTTTTGCCATTTGTTTTAATATTTTTATACTGTTTGCATTAGGATTTTATTTGAAATTTTCTTTTTGTAAGTCAAAAAGCTAAGATATATTTTTTTTATTTTTTATTATGGATACTTCAATTTTTAGTAGGGATTTATATCTTTTTTAACGGGTTTGCTGTGAATAGTTTTATAATTTTTTATATTGAAAGTATTTTGAACTCCGTGTTTCTAAATTTGTCGTTGAACTTGGTCATTTTAGTTAAATAAATAAACACGAATAGAATTTTAAAAGACATCTGTTTACATGTATTTAATAAACCTTTTTATTTGTATTGCACATTATCATAAGTACAGGATCATCTAACAAGGACTAATTGTAAGCCATATTTGGGTTTTTTTTTGTAATAAAAAAATGTGAAATAACCAGCTTGTGTATTGTTTTTTGACGCTAATTTTAACAATATGTTTTTATTTTGCTTTTTATATGGTAAAAATGTTTTTATTTAGATTTAAGTACCACGCTTTAATAATTAATAAATCAAATATTTATCATATAATTAAATATTAATTTCTTTATAAGTTTTTCTAAATGAGAAATATTTTTCTACAACCTAACCGTTAAGAAAAACAACTAAACTTTTAAACATCAAAAGTGCTTTTACCGTATTTCTAAGAAAAAACACTAAGTAGTTGTTTTTTTTTTAATACAAAACATTAGAAATGGGATATTTCAAACATCTAATGTAAAAATTGCTTGTTATCATCATTATACTTAATGGAACAAAAAAAAAAAAATCAACAAAAACTCTAACCGTGAATTCTAGGTAATTTCCATCAAGAATTAACCCGAAAATTTTTAGGTAAAGCTTAAATAAAGAAAAAGAAGTTTTAAATAAGGAGCAGTCTGACTAATAACATATTTTGCCATGACCTAATATAATCTACAACACAGATAACTAAGGCTTAATACAGGCTAATAACGTTTTTGCAAATGTCTGGTATGCTTATTATTACACGACTAATTTTTTACATGGCATATAATATTTAAAATAAATGCAATAAATTTGCAGAAAAAAATTATTTAATCAGAGCTTTAAAGTAAGGTTCTCTTTAATAACTTAAAAATACCAGATTTTTAAATTATAACTTATCATTTTAAATTAATTTGAGACGTAAATAGAAAATATATTTTTTCAAAGTTTTAGATAACCCATATTAAAAAAAACAGTGACTTAAGTCGAAAAACTAATAGGAATTTGCTTTATTTTTTTATACTTAGACTACAAATTTATTATTGCAATATTAATTAATAACACAGACCCATAAAAAAGTGGTGTATGCTGGTCGTCGGACTTGGATTTTCTGAAGTATTTATTTTCGCTGAATACGAATCTGAAGTTAAAGTTGGAGGTCAAACAGCAAATAATCGAGAAAAAGCGTAATTTTGAATATTAACGATTTTTTTTTAATTTAAAACGTCAAAAACTATAAAAGATACACGAAACTTTATATGACAGAGACATTTTTTTTCACAAAATCTTTAATTTAAGTTTTATAACATTTTTATCTAAAAGCAATATTTTTCGAGTTATAATCAGAAAACCGAATTTTAGGATTTTTTTATGCAAAAAGTTTAAAAAAATTTTTTTCTTGATTTTGGCAAGCTTAGAGTGATTTGGGATTTTAATAAATAAAATAAATGATATATTAATCACCTTAATAAAAAATCCCGTTTTTTCCTATTTTGGATTAAAATTTTGTGACAAAATTACATTCTCGTTTATATCTCCTTTATTAATTTTTTCAAAAATGTTTATAAAATTGGTTTATAGACCATTTAAAAAAAAATATTTTTTGTTGTATGAATTTTTTTGTATCTCGTATAGCTTATATGGTCGAACCCAAACATTTAATAGTAGCAGGTTACTCCCGGTAAATGTACGGTGTCGATTTTTTCGTGTTTTTGTCGATTTCTTGCTGTTTGAACCCCAATTTTGACTTTACATTCGTGTTCAGCGAAAAAAAAAATATGGCAGACAATCTTAGTCTGACACCCACACCCAGCACACGCCACTTTTTTTATTTTGTGAACCTCTGTAATCAATTATTAAAAGTTGTTTTTTTTGTTGGGCCTACCTGAATCGATCCGATTCTACCCATTTTTTTCCGCATTTATAGGCGTCATACATTTATAAACAAACAAATTAATAGTTAAGTGCTAATGTTATTGCTAGTTTATACATCACCATAGCATAAATACATAAAGCATGGCTTTATTGGGCGATTTTTTTAGCCAAGCAAGTGTGTTAACTTATAAGACCAATAAAGACAAGGTCATCAATAATAAATCATAATTATATATAGACAGAATTTTATGTACGACTATTATAATGTAGGTTTCTAATTACCCTATGAGTTTTTGCCCTGAAACATTCCCAAACACCCGCGTTATAAATATTAATATTTACTATATAAAATAGTAATTAGGTATAATAGTTCCACTGTAAAGTTTTTCATGAAAATAATAAGGATGTTAAAAAATAATTCTAACCTAGTTTTGGATATAATAGAAAAGTAGTACATAAACGGCCACCTAACGGCCGCTAAACTGTATAGTTAACAACTGTTTATAATTTACGGAGTCCTTAGATGCTTTACTGTTAAAAAACCCACTGGCCATAGGAAATCCCATGTAAATTTTGATATATTGAAATATTGGCTCCCCTATTGAATTTACAACAAAATTGTATTAGACTATTTTGAAGACGTTGACAAGATTAGCTCACATTCTAATTTTCTTTTTTTTTCTGATAAGGCAATTAAAAGTTATTTAAGAAAAACTATTTATTTTGTAAAATCGTTGCATACCTGCTACATACCTTAATGAATCCACCAGTAATAAATAAAATGTCTTGTCAACTTTTTAATTGACGTTTTACTTTGTATTAGTTATTTCAAAATGTTTTACAGTATTGAAGAAAAAATAACAATGATTAAATGGTATTACATGAAAAATAGTTATCGAAGAGTATTCGCCATGTTCTCTACGTTTTTTCCTGACAGACACATTCCAAGTAAGACAACAGTTCAAAGTATCGTTCATAAGTTTGAGACAAAAGGTACTGTTATTAATAAATGCAACTGCTTAGAGCGAAATAATAATGTAACTGGATGGAAAAGCTCAAGAAAATATTGCCGATTTCAGATGTTTTACCAGGCTTCTTAGCAAAGTTGTAGGAAAAAATCACAGCACATTACTACGCAAATTGAAGAAATATAAATATTATTCGTACAAATATCAAAGACATCAGGAATGAAGAGAAGGCGATGAGATCCGAAGAGCAGATTTTTGTTTTGAAGTTATGGAAATGGCGAATAACGATAGGGACTTCTTACGCAATATTTGTTTTACTGACGAATACACCACCATATTAAACAATGAACCAAACGTTTAAAACATCAGATACTGGAGCAAAGAAAATGAACACAGATTTGTATCTACAAGGACTCAATACCCTCAAAAGGTAAACGTTTGGGCGGGTATATTTGGACATCGGATTATTGGACCTTTTTTCTTGAATTACAATTTGAAAACAGAAACTTTTTTAGAACTATTACAAAATTAATACAAAAAGTGGGGCCGGCATTGGAAGAAGTTGCACCTGACAATCAAGACATTTGGTTCCAAATGGATGGTTGTCCTGCACACAATTCACGAGAAGTAAAGGAATATGTTCAAAATGTTTTCAATGAACTCACTATAGGACCAAATTACACCATAAATTGGCCAGCTAGGTCTCCTGATCTTTCACCAAACGACTTCTTCCTTTGTGGTCATATCAAAAATGTTATTTATACAAATTTGAGTTATCAAAATTTAGAAGAATTAAAAGTTTCAATTTCAGCGGCGTGCGATCGACTATCGGCATTTCAACTTCATAATGTAAGAACTGAATTTTATAACCGTTTAGGATATTGCTTAGCAGTAAACGGAGGTCTGTTTAAGCATCTAATTAAAAAACATTAGCTTTTAGTTTCAATGTGTTGAGTTAAAACGTATTTTTAGACAGTTTTTAAGTGTGTTTTTTACCTTCCTATAAAATTGTTCCATTAGGTAAAAATCCCATTATGTAGTTCAATGCAATTACTTGTATTTATTAAATGATTACAACCATTATTTTTTTTAATACTGTAAAACATGTTGAAATAACTAATACAAAGTAAAACGTGAATTAAAAAGTTGACAAGACATTTTATTTATTACTGATGGATTCATTAAGGTATGTAGCAGGTATGCAACGATTTTACAAATAGTTTTTCTTAAATAACTTTTAATTGCCTCATCAGAAAAAAAAAAGAAATTTATAGTGTAAGCTAATCTTATAACGTCTCAAAATAGGGAGCCAATATTTCAATGTATCAAAATTTACATGGGATTTCCTATGGCCAGTCTGGCGATGCCCCACCCGGTATATGTTATACAAACAATTGAGAGTTTTAAATTATTGCATTTGTGATTAACATTATTGTGAGTTCCTTAAGATTACCTCTTAAAATTTTAATAGATATATAATTATTTTTTATGTTTTAAAAGTCGGGTAAAAGGTTACTTTATAAATATTTGTTTTCTTATGGTCCTCTCTATATTTAATTAGGCTAATTAAATAATATTCTTATAAATTTTAAGCGATTAAATAATAAATTATATATTTAAGAATAATAAAAATATTCTTTTAGTAAAACCTAAATTAGTAGTTATTTATGCACTAAATTAAATTATTTCATTCACAAAATCAAATAAAAAATAAAATTATATTCATATGTTAATACAAAACACACATCCTAACAAAAATAGCAAACTAAGCACTGTATAAGACCCTATATAAACTTGGGTTATTTAGACTATGATTTTCTCAAACATGTTTCTCAATACAAGCTGTTACATCTTTGGCCTCAAGCCGATTCAGTTTGCGGGTTGAGTTTACGCTTTGCCGCATGAAAGCATCTTGGTTTAGTGTTTACCCTCTACGGCAAAACTCTCAAGTTTAGCTGCGATAAATTTAGTTTGATGAGGTCAAAATATTTTAAACTATATTACCAAGAAAGTTTTGCTGAGTTGAGAGGAAATTTTAACGACCTGTTAAGTTATTGTACTTATATTCTTAATAAATTGGCTATAGTTTTAAATATAAAGATTTGGATCAAAATTTATTATTTTATACTCTAATATTATTATTTTTTAATATATATGCTGATATTTTTAACTGTTAAAACGTTGGCGGGCGATACCTTGATAATAGTCACAACAAGGCCCCTGAGGATCTCAAGTACGTAATTTAGGTAACAATTATGGAATTTTAAATAAAATGCGACGAGATTAATCCTATTTTAAATATTGTCAAAACAAATAATTTAAAAGTTCGTAGTTTTTAAGAAAGATTAACGAGTGACATTTAAAACATGCAAGACTCTGTAAACTTAAAATTTCCTGGCCTTCATTTGTATGCGTTCTGTAAATGGAACTTTTACGTCGAACAAGTTTGTAAAAAAAATAACTCCACCTATTTTGAGTTATCGGAAAGCACTCTGCTATGTCTGTTTTACTCTATGGTTTACAATCTTCTAAATCATGTTTTTGTGGGGTAACTGGGGTAAAATAGTTTTTATAACCCAAAAAAGACTCGTTACACCTATTTTTAAACTCATTTCTAGAATAAGATTTAGACCTACATTTGTAGATAAAAAATGTCCTTTCAGGCGTGCCTGTACATATTTAAAACCCTATTGTATGTGAAGGGAAATTTGATAAGTTTCGTACAAATCATAGGTTTTTACCCACCTAGCTTCGGACAGAACCGCTTTCATAGGAAAAAAGTGACAAACAGATAAATTCGTTTCGAGAGGTGCCACCCAAGGTCACAAGCAGACAAAGGTGCGCCAACCGAAACGGGTAAATCCGTTTCGAAAGGTGCCCCTGAAGTCACAGGCGCCTGTTTCACGGGATGGGCTAATCCATCCCGAACAAACAGGTGCTTAGAAAGGGATCCCTAATTCCAAACAGAAGGCGGACAGAACCGCTTTTTGTGGGAAAAAGGGTTCCCTGGCTTTTAACAGAAAAGGGATAGAACCGTTTTCATAGGGAAAGACCGGAGAAACGGTCTCAGAAAAGAACATCTACTTCCTGTAACAAGGACCTGGTAGCTACCCACGTCACTATACCGGGAGAGGAAGGCATGACGGATCTAATCGTCTGCTCGTCATACTTTCCAGGAGACTGGGACACCAGAATACATATTGTGCTCGTATCCGACACGAGTAAGATAAGTTGTAAGAACTCTCTCCCAATCTGATATCGGATTCATTAGAAGTCTGATTCTATTGGAAGAAATATAAAAAGTGTGAGCCACAGGGCGTAAATAGTCCTACCTAAACCTACCTACCCACCGACATATTTTAGTTTGCAAAATCATAGGCTAAGTATTTATGAAAAATTACTTTTTTATAGAGCTAACAAATGGTTTAATAAGTTAAAAAACCAAAGCATTGTATTATATACGTTGATATTTAAGTTAATATATTCTTATATTATTTGAAGATTTTAAACAATATAACGTATATATCCATTCTGCATGGATGCTGTATAAACTAACTTAATATACAAAAATATCCGGCACGAAGTATTCCATGGCTCCGATTGATCCATGAAATCTGAGCCGCTATGGAATACATGCGGAAAACCAAACGTGATCTTCGGCCTAATTCTTTAACCTCAGTAGACGAAGTTACCCACGGGCCACAGATTTCTGTATTTTCATTATTAGTTGTTTGGATGTATTTAGACATGCAGGAATACAATGCAGCTTTCTCAACACATTATCTTTCATGCCCCCAAAGATAATTGGAACAACCAATTGCACGTTATACTCCGGATAGGGCCACCGAAGTTCGCCAGAAAGATCTTGATATTTGGATCGTTTCTCCCCTTTCTTTCTATCAATTTTAGTTTCCGGTGGAGCGAAAAACTTATTACATACATGTAATAATTTATTTTATTAAGGAGAACGAGGTTCGGCTTATTGGCGCGAATTTGATTCGTAGTTAAGAACGCATAATTCTAATATATGACAAGCGTCTAGAGTCGGAGACAACTTCTAAAGTATAGAGCGGGATTGATCTGCAGTGCTACCGAGTCATGCCATTATATTACATAAAAATTGTTTATATTACCATCTGTCAAAAACGTGTCTCTTCCAAAATACAGGTTGTTTAATTTTTCGGTTTGTTTTAGGTAGCGACAAAGCAAAATGTTTTTATTTTTTTTACACTTATAATGTTTAAAATATTTATTAGTTATAACATGCCAATTATTATTGCCTCAAATCAAACATATTACAATAGGTATTATACTAACAAGTGCAGACATTAAATTTTCTCGCACGGGACAGTTTCGCGTCGTTCAGATAAGCAGCTATGCGCGAAAAGGATACTGTTACGGATTTTAAAAATATCTGTTTAGTTCATTGAAATGTAGAAAGTTAGCATAATTTTATTTAGGTTAATAATCTATTTAAATTAAATTACCTAACTTTTTCCCTTTTTCGACGGCCATTGTGATTATCCTGGAGGGAGAAATCCATTTTACACTTTTCTTGCCTCCTGTAGTAAAATAATTCTTTCAGCTAATTCTAGACTTTTCCAGACTTTTTCATTCTTTTCCACATCACTATAAAAAGCGCGAAGTCCGCACGGGCCAGTTTATTTTTGACTTTCGAAGAGAGCAGTAGTTGACAGACAGCTAAAGGTTAAAGAGTTGTCGTAATTACGTTACGTTGAATTGTTACCATAGAAACGTTTGTAAACCTGATATCCAATAAAAAGGTGTAAAACCAGGATCCGTGTTTTATATACGGGGTGTTACGGAACAATACTTTCCACGAAATTGGAATTTTTTCACAAAAAATGCGTGCGAAAAAGTAGTATTTTTCGCACGCTTGTAAAAAAGCACAAATTACAATGTTTTTTCTTTTATTAGCACTTTTTCTTTTTCGAATAGTCTCAATAAGTTAAATGTTTAGTATAAAGTGTTTTTAAATGTCTTTTAAGATTTAAAGCCTTTAACATATTTAAGTTTAATGCACTATTAATTAATGTCTTTTTACACTTAATACAATATAATATATTATGTTATAAAGTACTTCAATTTCCAAAATGTATTAGTAGCTTAACACATCGTATTTGGTTAAGAGAAACCTGAAGATCTTTAAGCACATCAATACGTGAGATTTTGTGTTATTTGATTTTTATTCTCAATCGACGCCATGTTAAGTTTGCGTTTGTATTGAATTGTGTCCTGTGTGATGTATCTCTCGAGTAAAAGATTCCTTTTGCAGCTATGGATTCATTTTTTTCTTCCTCGCTGCTACCTTATATTAGAGAGTTTAGGATCTGCACTCAATATAACATTCTGGTGAAAGTCTTGTAGCAAGTATTAAGGCAAGTAATCGATCTATAGTTTCTGGGTTGTTTTAAATTTCCTTTTTTTATAACACCTACAAAGTGTGTTCACAGACATTATAGTATGGTAATTGGCCTTTTTGTTTATTATAGGATGGGTTTATAATGCATGGGTTTACTTAATTAGAACCTTCGTTTAATATGTAATCTTTGTTTTATTGTAAGGATTGACCCATAAAAGACGGCCATTGTTTAGAGGTCAGTTCAGAACTTTTATCGTATTGAAAATTTAGTCTCGCCAAGTCTCTCTTTACATGCGGTCAGTCTCGCTAAATCTTTATTCAGATACGGTTGGTCTCTCCTAAGTTTTCTCTATATATTAGTCAAGTCTATTTTCCTAGTTAAATCATTATTTTGTACGTATGCTTAATCCTAAGAGAAAAAAATATTTTCTCTGTGTACTACTAAATTTAATTACTTTCTTATTTAAAATATTAATTTTGTTAAATTACTTATTATTAATTTATTGTAATTTTAGCATAAAATTTTAGTTTAATATTTAAACTACTTCTTTAAATTTACTAATAATCTAACCCGCTACTAACCTAGGGTAAAAAAGAGGGGTTGAATTGGTTGAAATTTCCCAAGTCACACAGGTCGTGATACCGTTTTATGGCGTGCGGTGTTGCGATCATTGTGTTATAGCATTAAAAAAACAGAATAAGAGAGCGGCAAATATACACTAAGGAACAGTACTCCAGTTCGGGATAGTCTAAAGAGTATGGATTTTGGGTAAACGCAACTTGGTATATTCTTTTAATACTTGTATGTACTAACTGTAAGATTGTCATTTTGCAAAAGTGCTTTCGTCGGACTTATATTTATTATTAATTCAAAAACTGACTGTAACATAGATAATGGATTGCTAGGAGATTGGCTATAAAGCCCTACAACATTGCTCTATCTTGTCACACTTGATGACAGCGACTTAGAGATACTGTTACAGCTGATATATATATATATATATATATATATATATATATATATATATATATATATATATATATATATATATATATATATATATATATATATATATATATATATATATATATATATATATATATATATATATATATATATAATATATATATATAATATATATATCGAAACCAGAGTAGTGGGGATGCAGTCTTTTTTAAATTATTGAAAAAGGATTGGTGGCCTGGATTTAGTAATGAAACCCTTTTCTGTTTTGTCAAGCTTTCGAGAGTTTATTATTTTCTCCCTTCCTCAGGACTAACTAAAAATAAAGTTTTTACAATTAGAAAACTAACCTAAAAACCTTAAAAAGATTGAACTCACCAAAGTGGGTTGCTATGTGGAAACAAGCAATATCCATGCGGATAATCAAGATTTATCTCCATATGTATGTTAAAAACTACATCTTTAAGGGAAAAAATTCATTTAAAACTTAAAAGAGAACCGAAATGAGAACACGCGGAAAAGCGCGGTTAAAAGTTCTGACAGACGTGATCGAATGTATAAAACTATCTGAATGGATCACCGACATTCGTTACTCGAAAACTTCAATTAGAGAGGGATGCGAGATTAATGACATGTGAAAGAAAGAGACATATCTTGTTATTTCTACAGCGCAGGATCTATATAATAATCTAGGAACTGTTCCACAGTACAGTACCTGACTGAGTAAATTTATTTATGCTCTTTTTAATTTTTATTTTTAAGAAATTAGTATTAAAAGTATGCCAAGACATGTGGAAAACGGTGAAACACCTAGCACTTCCTGTCATTTTCTTTTATTAGTGGTTTGACTTTCTTTAGTATAAAACTTTTAATTTTAGAAGAAAATAGGTATGAAAATGACTACAGAAAGGAAAAGGAGAGGAAACACCGTCTCCCAAACGTCAAGGAAAACAAATTATTGAGAATTTTAGAAAGAATTATTCGTCAGGAGCTGGACAGTCAATTAAGCTACGATATTTTTCTTGTTCTAACCGTAATAGATAACTGTAAACCGTGCTAAGATCTGAGATGTCACTTTTCTTATTGAGAACGTTGGATTCCAGATTTATATGGACCATTTCTAGGAATAGTCTTTTATGATATGAATTGACATTTTCTAAGATCTCAGCATGATCCCAGTCAATTTGGTGATCATCAACCAAGACATGTTCCGCTAAAGCACATGAATGAACTCCTCGCCTACAATCACTTTTGTGGGAAGTGATGCGGCCTTTTAAATTTCTAGATGTCTGTCCAACATATGACTTGTTACAATTTTTACATGGTATTTTATATACAATGCCGAACCTTTCATCATCTGTCAGGGGAGATTTAGTTTTAGAATAAATTTGAGAAACAGTTTTGAGTTGTCTTTTCGCTATCTTTATATCTGATTGTTTGAAAATGTTAGTTAATTTATCTGTTAGTGTTTCAATATATGGTAAAGAAAAATACAGTTGTGTTTGTGAGTTATTTTCATTTAAATTGCTGATATTAGTGTTGTTTGAGTTACTTATATAAGAAGATAAAGTTAATGGTTGTGAAGGTCTGTCTATGATGTTTTCTGGTATTGCATATTGTGTAAAGAGAAATTTATTAATAAGTTTTTCCGGGTAAGAATTCTCCAACAAAATGCCTTTAAGTTGTTTTAGAGCTCTATCCCTGTATTGAGGGTGAGTTAGTTTTACTGCTCTGTTTTTCATTCCTAGGATGAGGTTTATTTTGGTCTTAATCGGATGGTAGGAAAAATAGCTAATAAACCGATTGGAACAATACGGTTTTCGGTACCATTTGGTGCACAGGATGTTATCCTGATTCCTAGTTACCAACATGTCTAAGAAAGGAACAGAATTGTCTGTCTCTTCCTCCACAGTAAACTGCACATGTGGATCAAATGTGTTAAATAGTTCAAGAGCTATCTCTATTCTACCTTTTGGTACTGCTAAAAGTAAGTCATCGACATACCTCTTAACAAATGGAATGTGGAAAGGCATATGTTGCAGACAATCCTTAACCAGATCATCAAGTACATAGTTGACCAAAATTGGAGAGATTTTTGAACCCATCGGGGTACCAAAATTTTTTTATAGTATGAACCATTAAAAATTAAAATATTTGAGTCAAAAATAAATGTTAAAATATTTTCAAATTGATCCAGAGTTAAATTACAATATTGTGAAATTTCTTCCCAATGATTTTGTATACTTAAAATAATAGATTGTAAAGATAGGTTAGTGAATAGCGAAACTACATCAAAACTGACCAAAACATAATCGTTTGGTAATTGAAAATTGTTTATAAATTGACTAAATGAAAAAGAGTCCCCAATATAATAATCATTGTTAGTATTATAAGCTTCAGTGAGAATGTCTGTTAGAAATTTAGCTAAGGAACTATTAGGGCTATTAATTGAGGAAACAATAGGCCTCATTGATAGTGTGGGTTTATGTATTTTTGGTAAAGTATAAAACCTAGGTGTGACGGAATTATAAATATTTAATTTCGAAGCAAATTCCTCATCAATGACACCATGCTCCCTCAAATTTTTTACAATTTTGTTTGCCTTTTGTTGCAAGGTACAAGTGGGGTTACTACTAAGTTTTTTATAGTAATTGTTATCGTTAAGTAATTCTTGACTTTTTTGAATATAATCATTCTTGTACATTGCCACTGTGGTGTTGCCCTTATCACTACGAAGTAGATATATATCAGGATGTTCCTTAAGGAAAAGCTTACTTTTATTAAAAATATCATTTAGAAAGGGTTTATTACTATGATTTTTATGTATAAAATTGGTTATGACATTTGTATATTGAGCCCTAAAGCACTCTTTCTGTTGGTCATCACAGTTAACTATTATTCTTTCCAAATCAGAGAGGAGATGGGTAATTTTAATCTCTTTAAAAGGGGGACAAATACTAAATTTAGGTCCCAAAGAAACCAAGTCAACAATTTCCTGCGGAAATTCTATGTCTGTTAAATTTTTAAACCATTTTGGTTGTGTTTTAATAGTGTTTTTATTGTTAGTTTTTAGTTGTTCAAGTTTTTTGATGTTGTTGTTTTTAATTTTATTAAAGATTTTATTATATTTAATTTTTTGTCTCTTATCAAACTCATCGATAATATGATGAGGAATAAGATTAGAAAGTTGTTGATTAACATCAATAAAATTGCGTTTAAGAGTGTTTAATTCACAGAAAGTTGCCTTAATCTCTAGATTTAAGATATTTTTCCTTAACCTGTTATTGAAGTTTCCAATCTTTCTTCCCAGGTTTCCTTCCGTGTGATGTAGCATGGTATTGATGTTGGAAGTGCCATTAGTGATGTGGTTAGGAAGCACGTCGTATTGTCTGCATTTTAGGAGAAAAATCTTTCTGTTTCGCATAGACGCTTGTTTGCTGGAGATTCTGGCCATGGTTTTAAGCAAGCCTACAGTGGCGGTACCATATTGTTGTTTAATTTCTGAGAAAAACCCCATATCTGAAAAGACAGAGGAGAGTAGTCGCGACTGACTAGTTAAGAAAAAATATCGAAACCAGAGTAGTGGGGATGCAGTCTTTTTTAAATTATTGAAAAAGGATTGGTGGCCTGGATTTAGTAATGAAACCCTTTTCTGTTTTGTCAAGCTTTCGAGAGTTTATTATTTTCTCCCTTCCTCAGGACTAACTAAAAATAAAGTTTTTACAATTAGAAAAACTAACCTAAAAACCTTAAAAAGATTGAACTCACCAAAGTGGGTTGCTATGTGGAAACAAGCAATATCCATGCGGATAATCAAGATTTATCTCCATATGTATGTTAAAAACTACATCTTTAAGGGAAAAAATTCATTTAAAAACTTAAAAGAGAACCGAAATGAGAACACGCGGAAAAGCGCGGTTAAAGGTTCTGACAGACGTGATCGAATGTATAAAACTATCTGAATGGATCACCGACGTTCGTTACTCGAAAACTTCAATTAGAGAGGGATGCGAGATTAATGACATGTGAAAGAAAGAGACATATCTTGTTATTTCTACAGCGCAGGATCTATATAATAATCTAGGAACTGTTCCAAGTACAGTACCTGACTGAGTAAATTTATTTATGCTCTTTTTAATTTTTATTTTTAAAATTAGTATTAAAAGTATGCCAAGACATTGGAAAACGGTGAAACACCTAGCACTTCCTGTCATTTTTTTTATTAGTGGTTTGACTTTCTTTAGTATAAAACTTTTAATTTTAGAAGAAAATAGGTAGAAAATGACTATAGAAAGGAAAAGGAGAGGAAACACCGTCTCCCAAACGTCAAGGAAAACAAATTATTGAGAATTTTAGAAAAGAATTATTCGTTATACTTAACGATAACAATTACTATAAAAAACTTAGTAGTAACCCCACTTGTACCTTGCAACAAAAGGCAAACAAAATTGTAAAAAATTTGAGGGAGCATGGTGTCATTGATGAGGAATTTGCTTCGAAACTAAATATTTATAATTCCGTCACACCTAGGTTTTATACTTTACCAAAAATACATAAACCCACACTATCAATGAGGCCTATTGTTTCCTCAATTAATAGCCCTAATAGTTCCTTAGCTAAATTTCTAACAGACATTCTCACTGAAGCTTATAATACTAACAATGATTATTATATTGGGGACTCTTTTTCATTTAGTCAATTTATAAACAATTTTCAATTACCAAACGATTATGTTTTGGTCAGTTTTGATGTAGTTTCGCTATTCACTAACCTATCTTTACAATCTATTATTTTAAGTATACAAAATCATTGGGAAGAAATTTCACAATATTGTAATTTAACTCTGGATCAATTTGAAAATATTTTAACATTTATTTTTGACTCAAATATTTTAATTTTTAATGGTTCATACTATAAACAAATTTTTGGTACCCCGATGGGTTCAAAAATCTCTCCAATTTTGGTCAACTATGTACTTGATGATCTGGTTAAGGATTGTCTGCAACATATGCCTTTCCACATTCCATTTGTTAAGAGGTATGTCGATGACTTACTTTTAGCAGTACCAAAAGGTAGAATAGAGATAGCTCTTGAACTATTTAACACATTTGATCCACATGTGCAGTTTACTGTGGAGGAAGAGACAGACAATTCTGTTCCTTTCTTAGACATGTTGGTAACTAGGAATCAGGATAACATCCTGTGCACCAAATGGTACCGAAAACCGTATTGTTCCAATCGGTTTATTAGCTATTTTTCCTACCATCCGATTAAGACTAAAATAAACCTCATCCTAGGAATGAAAAACAGAGCAGTAAAACTAACTCACCCTCAATACAGGGATAGAGCTCTAAAACAACTTAAAGGCATTTTGTTGGAGAATTCTTACCCGGAAAAACTTATTAATAAATTTCTCTTTAGTACACAATATGCAATACCAGAAAACATCATAGACAGACCTTCACAACCATTAACTTTATCTTCTTATATAAGTAACTCAAACAACACTAATATCAGCAATTTAAATGAAAATAACTCACAAACACAACTGTATTTTTCTTTACCATATATTGAAACACTAACAGATAAATTAACTAACATTTTCAAACAATCAGATATAAAGATAGCGAAAAGACAACTCAAAACTGTTTCTCAAATTTATTCTAAAACTAAATCTCCCCTGACAGATGATGAAAGGTTCGGCATTGTATATAAAATACCATGTAAAAATTGTAACAAGTCATATGTTGGACAGACATCTAGAAATTTAAAAGGCCGCATCACTTCCCACAAAAGTGATTGTAGGCGAGGAGTTCATTCATGTGCTTTAGCGGAACATGTCTTGGTTGATGATCACCAAATTGACTGGGATCATGCTGAGATCTTAGAAAATGTCAATTCATATCATAAAAGACTATTCCTAGAAATGGTCCATATAAATCTGGAATCCAACGTTCTCAATAAGAAAAGTGACATCTCAGATCTTAGCACGGTTTACAGTTATCTATTACGGTTAGAACAAGAAAAATATCGTAGCTTAATTGACTGTCCAGCTCCTGACGAATAATTCTTTCTAAAATTCTCAATAATTTGTTTTCCTTGACGTTTGGGAGACGGTGTTTCCTCTCCTTTTCCTTTCTGTAGTCATTTTCATACCTATTTTCTTCTAAAATTAAAAGTTTTATACTAAAGAAAGTCAAACCACTAATAAAAGAAAATGACAGGAAGTGCTAGGTGTTTCACCGTTTTCCACATGTCTTGGCATACTTTTAATACTAATTTCTTAAAAATAAAAATTAAAAAGAGCATAAATAAATTTACTCAGTCAGGTACTGTACTGTGGAACAGTTCCTAGATTATTATATAGATCCTGCGCTGTAGAAATAACAAGATATGTCTCTTTCTTTCACATGTCATTAATCTCGCATCCCTCTCTAATTGAAGTTTTCGAGTAACGAATGTCGGTGATCCATTCAGATAGTTTTATACATTCGATCACGTCTGTCAGAACTTTTAACCGCGCTTTTCCGCGTGTTCTCATTTCGGTTCTCTTTTAAGTTTTAAATGAATTTTTTCCCTTAAAGATGTAGTTTTTAACATACATATGGAGATAAATCTTGATTATCCGCATGGATATTGCTTGTTTCCACATAGCAACCCACTTTGGTGAGTTCAATCTTTTAAGGTTTTTAGGTTAGTTTTCTAATTGTAAAAACTTTATTTTTAGTTAGTCCTGAGGAAGGGAGAAAATAATAAACTCTCGAAAGCTTGACAAAACAGAAAAGGGTTTCATTACTAAATCCAGGCCACCAATCCTTTTTCAATAATTTAAAAAGACTGCATCCCCACTACTCTGGTTTCGATATTTTTTCTTAACTAGTCAGTCATACTATATATATATATATATATATATATATATATATATATATATATATATATATATATATATATATATATATATATATATATATATATATATATATATATATATATATATATATATATATATATATATATATATATATATATATATATATATATATATATATATATATATATATATATATATATATATATATATATATATATATATATATATATATAACACATAACTTTTATTTTTTAAGATGGGAAAATGAAATTTGGCTTATCGTGACGTAAAAAATGCAATAAATGACGTGTTAAATTTTTTTTTTCTGATGATTTTGGGTTTTTTCACCGGAAATGACCTCAACTTTTGAATTTTAAATGGAACATCCGTATTCTTTTTATCTATTCGCTAGAAAATGACATCCTAAATACAATGACACCCCATATGTTAACTTTTGACATTTTCCTTAAAAAATGTTTAATTTTTAAAAATTTAATGTAGAGTGCCATGACGTAATTAAAACAACCAATTTTAAGTCCGGGAGGAGTGGAGAAATAGTTTGAATTATCTTTCGTATTTTATGTCTTTTCCCAGGAGGGTAAAAAGTTTTCCCAAATTTTATTTCGAGACATAACTCTTTTTTTTTTAAAAATAAAAGGATGTGGCTCGTTGGCATTTTCCCAAAAAGAGCATTTTTTGTGAATAATTTGATACCCCACACATTTCGAGCTAAATCAACACTAAAAAAGCTAAAAAATAGGCATAGTAGTTGCTTATAAGAATATTAATAATTATATTATTATTATTAATTGTTATATTTATAGGTATTTAAATCAAAATGCCTTATTTATAAACACAGCAATAATTTAAATAACTAGCTCGCATTTAATTATTAAACTATGTAACATCATTGTTTAACATCAACATTTTTGTTTATTTTCAGGCCTACCTGACAAAATTGCTAAAATGCATAATATATGACTTTTATTTGAATATCACGGCCCGGATGTTTTAATAATTTTATAAGCAACAAATTCTATGCCTATTTTATTTTTTTTTTAATATTGATTTAATTTATTTAAAGTATCAAGAAGTGTGGAGTATCAAATTATTCACAAAAATGCTCTTTTCAAATATGCCAACAAACTACCATGTTTCCATTTAAAAAAATAGAGTTAACTCTGGAAATAAACTTTTTAAATTTTTGTACCTTTCTGGAAAAGACATAAAATACGTCAGATAAGTAAAACTATTTTTTCACGCCTCCTTGACTCAAAATTGGTTGTTTTAACGATGTCATGGCACTCTAGATTGAATTTTAAAAATTTAAATATTTTTAAAGGAAAATGTCAAAAGATGTTATTCATATGGGGTTTTAAAATTCAAAAGTTGAGGTCATTCCCGGTGAAACCAGAAATCGTCAGAAACAATTAAACACGTAATTTGATGCATTTTTAGGGCATAAATCGACAAGCCAAATTTCATTTTCCCATCTTTAAAAATAAAAAAGTTATAGGGGGGAACCTTTGAGAAACACCCGGTAAATATAAAATCAAGTTTTTATCCAAATGGAACTGATAACTATGTCCCTCCAAGAAGATAATGAAAAAGGATTAAGTTTTATATGATAGTTTATTTTGATTTTTCGCTGTTTGTTTATGAATATTGTTTTGATTACTGTTACTGTTTGGTTACTGTTTTAATACCAAATGCATTTAACGTATAGTATGGATCTTGAGATTTACTAGCCCTGAATTGTTTTATCTTTCTTGCCATAAGTAAGCTACTATTTTTTAGCTTTGTTACTAAATTGTGACTAAATTTATAATAAAGAACTGTTTCTAATTTATCGCCTGTAAATCTTTCCTCTGTCTTCCTTAAACACTTAATATACTGAAGCAACATGCTGATAATTTTTGGCCTGTTTTCTTTACATAAACGGTCAGTTAAGTTTTATAACTAGTCGTTAGATAATTTTTAGCAATATATGATAAACTGTGTAAATGGAACTTCTGTTGACTTTAACATTTTCTCTAATGGTGTGGTATTTGAAGTAGGCATTTAATTTGGTATAAAGCCTACAAATATAAAAAAGCATAATATTATTTTTCCGAAATCTTTATAGTTTTAGTACAAACAATCACCAAAATTAGATATAATGTTGCAAAAACAAAGAATATTGTTAAAACCTAATATAATATTACGTAATAGGTTTTGTACCGCCTGTTACTTTTTACAAAGAATATATACATATAAATAAAAATTAAAAATAAAGATTATCGTAAAGTATATAGGATTCTTAAATACATAAATTTAATTGAAGTTTAACAATAATCCATAGAATGACTCACAAATAGTTGTTTAAACGAAACTACCACAAATAATTAATAAATATTTTTAAAGAATAGGGCAAATGTATAAAATCTTTAAATATTAAATAAATATTATACTGTAACGGTTTAATTTTGTCGAAGCTATGTGATGGTGAATGCGCTGGTAAATGGGTAAATCGCCTACAGCATTAAATTATTTTTTTTTTAATATTCGAGCTAATCTATCTTGGATGCGCTGACGAGGAGTTGGTCCGATTTTTTATTTTCAACTGCTGCAGCCGGTCTGTGCCATTTTGCATGGCGGTCGCTGGTGAAACGACATTGGTTTAATATTTTTACTGCGAATATCGTGGTCATCCGTATGGGATTTGTAATTTAAACCATCCATAAATCTTTGCAAAGGCTCCAGTTTTGTTGTTGTGTGAATATTTTTGGAAATTAATGGTGAAATTTGCAAAGATGGTCTCTGAAAATCAGGATTATTAGATTTGATTCAAGCCGCCCACTTCGAGGCCACATGTTAACCTAAGGCCTCCAAACTCAAGTTTAACTCCAAATTTACCTCCAAATTTACGTTCAAACTGACGTCCAAATTCACGTCCAAATTCAAATATAACTCCAAATTACTGTTCAACTTTAACTTCAAATTTACCTCAAATTTTACTCCGGAGTTGAGTCCAGACTCTGCAGACCACCCTTACCTGCCGTCAGGAAACAGGCAACCTTTTATTAATTCTTTTAACAATTACTAATCCTTTTTTTTATGTAACTCGAAAACTTAAACCTTTAATTTTTTTTTCTTTTAATAAAATTTAAATAAAACTTTAATCGATTTCTATTTTTTTAAATAATTTTCTTTTAAATTAATGTAATTTAAAAACTTAAACCCTTTTTTTTAATTTATGAAATTTAAATCCTCAAGGAATTATTTTTAAATAAATGTAATTTGTTTTTAATCTTTTTGAGTTTTATTTAGCTCACCTGATACCAGAATAATTTGTATTATTATATTATTATTTTTTTCTTCTCTTTAATGAGTATTGACCAAGTCAGTTTTTTTAATGCTTATATGCTAACTTTTTTTTTTTTTGTCGTGCACTGGTGTGTGATCGCCCAAGCAAGCTCCTATAACATCTAGGGGACTTCCAGATTGTAGTCCGTAAGAAAACTGGTGGCGCCATAACGAACTCACTATTCCCCACCCTATGCTGCGGGTAGGATTGCACGCACACCTACAGCTTGCTTTGGCGTGAAGCTAACCAGTGCACAGGATAAATTTCGTATTAATTTTCTTACTTTTCTTTTTTGAGCAATTTGTGTGACTCATCATAGTCACACCAGTTTTTATATAAACACTGCTTTTAAAAAAAGTGCGTGGCAATACATAAGATATTTTAAATACATATATAGATAAAATTTAAATTAAAAGAATAATAT
Organism: Listronotus oregonensis; assembly: GCA_019359885.1. Lineage (NCBI taxonomy): Eukaryota > Metazoa > Arthropoda > Insecta > Coleoptera > Curculionidae > Listronotus > Listronotus oregonensis. The sequence continues at coordinate 46,919 of JAHBCN010000522.1, forward strand.
AAAAAATAAAATTGTAATAAAAGTTATATAACAACGTTTTTTTTATATAAAAATTAAAATAAATATATATCTAAGAAGTGTGACCCACATCAAATATGTACCAGATGCTTTTGGCCTCAAGGGAAACACTTTGGTAAGGAAAATGTTTATTTTGAAATTTGCGAAACAAAGCGGATTTTTTGAGGGCCCTTAAAGAAAAATCTTAGTTTTAAAAGCAAAACTTTTATTCATATTTCTTTTTGTGGATTTGATCAAATTTTATTGTTAAGTCCCAAATTTGCAAAAATTATCTATGTGCTTCTGAAAATCATAGCTAGTTAAAAAATTTTTACTTAACTATTTTCTTATGCAATTAATTAGATGCCTCTAATTTCAAGAAAAATTTAGGTATTTTTGCAAAATAAAATTTAATCGAGTTAAAAACTCAAAAAAGGATTTGCCCTTAAAAGTCCTATATTTTTCCTAGGAGAGGGGTAACAGAAAAAGATCAACTTTTTATGCAATTTCTAAAATTAAACCAAAGTGTGCCTTTTGTGGCTAATAGCATCTGGTATACGTTTGGCGTGGGTCCCATATCTTACTTTTTAGAATAAAAATGTTTAAACTCCTAGAGCCGCCACTAAAATTATATTAAGGTGTTAATTGCACTTAAAAGAATGTAAAAGGTAACCTATACCGATATAATTGCCTTTACCTTTAATGTAGTTTTATAATTTAAATATAAATAAAAACAGTCAACATCACCATCATACATTTATATTCGTGTCTAAATTTGGGTTATTTATACGGTTTTCCTAAACACGTTCCTCGATACAAGCTGTTACATCATTGACTTTAAGACTATTCTGTTTGCGGGTACAGTTTACACTTTGCCGCATGAAAGCATACTGGTTTAGAGTTATGTTTTAGGGCTAAACTATCAAGTTTAGCGGCGATAAATATAATTATACGTTGTTTGGTTGAATAAATTATTTTAAAATAAACTGCTGTGTTAACGGTAAGAAGTAAGATGGAAACAAAAAATTACTAAATTTGTTTATTTAACCATAATCATTAGAATTTTTAAGAATAATTGTTTGGATGTGAGGCTCTACCTATTTTTTAAACATAAGGAATTTAAAAATAGTTCTAATTTGGGGCGGATTTACGAATCTTTTAGATAAAATAAATAAAAAAAAATTGGTGTTAATTTTTATTTTGAAAATAAAAAAGGGTATGTTTCAAGTTTTTTGTCATTAAAATGTATACATTTAAGTTTAGCAATTTCTAGTTATTTGTTTCATATTCTACGTGTAAAGACAAATAATTAAAACAACAATTTAAAAATATCAATTTTTGGATTTTTGAAATTTTTATTTTTGAACGAAAAATTAACATTTTTGATTTTTTTTTAAATATTCTATTTTTAATAAATTATAAGAATAAAAATATTTAACAATTAAAAATATTAATTATGTTGATTTTACATCTCAAAAAAGTGGAGCCCCACATCTAAACAATTAGCATTTTAAATATTTACAAAAAATATATGAATTGCTTGTTTTAGTTTTTTTGTGTCTTGTTTGGTAATGATAACAGAAGAAGCTTTTTCGTTTATTCGGATGTACTCTAAAATAAAAACCAAGGTTCTTTTTTTGGGAAAAATTTTTTTTTTGAATATTTTAAAACCCCCCACTGTGTTCGCACGTTGATGTCGTGGTTGGGCCTAGTAGGATCTTTTGTAACATGCGCCAGAGTTGCTGGTTATAGGCAACTCCTGTTTCTAGGGGTGTGGAACGGTATCCAAAGCAGGGGCGAACAAAGGGTTTAAATCAAGGCCTTACGGCTGATGAGTGAATGACACCTGGCCTTAAACAGGGGTCTCAACAATGCCTCAGAGAAAAGGGCACCCTTTAGAGTATCTAGTTTACCAAAAAAGGGCTTCGTGGGGGACTAACTTTTCCCAGCCCAAAAAAAAAGCGGAAAACCGCTTCATAGAAAAAAATGACAAAGGTGGGGGCACCGGTCACAAGCAGACAAAAAGGGGCGCCGACCGAAAGGGTAAACCGGGGTTTAAAAAGGGGCCCCCAGTCACAGGCGCCAGGGGAGGGGGTTTAACATCCCAAGCAAACAGGTGCTTAGGGAAGGGGTTCCTGAACCGAAAAGAAGGCGGACAGGGGCTGCTTTTTAGGGAAAAGGTTAACTGGTTTTTTAAAAAGAAAAAGGATAGAACCGTTTCCAAAAGGAAAGGTCGGGGATAGGCCTCAGAAGGAACATCTGGTTCCTGTAACAAGGACCTGGTAGCTACCGGGAAAAAAGGGGGGCATAACGGATCTAATCGTCGCCCGTTATACTTTCCAGAAGACAGGGACACCAGAACACATAATGTGCTCGTGTCCGGCAGGGCACGAGTATCGGATTCATAAGAAGTCTTATCCTGTTGGGAGAAATATAAATGGGTGTGAGCCACAAAAGACCGAGCGGTCGCGGTGGAGGGCATAAAAAGTCCACTCACTTTAAACCTAACCTAACCTATTTGAAAATTGTTTATACCATCCTATTTTATTTTTTTTGTACTATGTTTTCAAAAATGCTGCCAGTCAGTCCCAAAAATGCCAATATACTACACTTTTTACTTAACAAACATTTTTTTAAGAAATAAAGTAAATTTATAATTTAGGTTGGAATTTAAAAATAGACCCACTAGTTAAAACGGTAACCAACCATTCTTAGTTAAAAGATAACAAACTTTGTCAACAAAATGCAAAACAAAGAATTTTTTTACTTTTTTAATAATTTTAAAAATATTGATAAGTTATTTAAAATATTTATTCTGTACATAATAAGGTACCTAAATATAAAGCTTTATCCCATTTTAATCTTCTCTATATTTTTTTATTTAAAGCGTAGTCGCGATAAAAAGCATAAGGTTTGTATTACCCTGTATGTGGTTATTACTTTAATTAATTTTATTTACTAAACTTTAAAAACGCGGGATGTGTTTGCTTAAAAAAAGAGATACATTTATTTATTTATAAATAAATAACACAAAAAGTAAATTTTATTTTGATACAGTAAGTACACGGTAATTTAAATGTTTTTTTTTTGGCTAAACAAAATCAAGAAGAAAAACACGTAATAAAAGTTCATAGAATAAGTAATTAAAATGCAAATACAAGTGGCCCTTGGATATATGGAATTTTTCTGTCAGTCATTATAGCCCAACATGTTAGGAATTTAATTAAATATTCGTTTTTATTTGTAATATGCTGTCAGTGTGTTTAGCTAAGCTATAATATTTTTTGTTTAAAACGAATTTATATAAAAAAAAATAGAATAAACAAAATAGCGTCGGTGTAATAAGCAAAGGGGATAGATTTATGTATGTTTTAGTAAACAAACAAAACTCTTTTAAAAAATAAACTGTGAGAGGCTTTTGCGGCAATTGTTAATTTTTCAATGTTTTTTGGGCTGTTAGGCCGGGGTCGATTGTCTGGTTGACTTGACGTTTCGCCAGCACTAGCGGTTAGCATCTTCAGAAGTTGTTTCCTGGTTGACATTATGCGAACTACTGGGCTTTGCGTGGTCGTAGTTCGTATTTATACGTTGGGGAGGCAGTGGGCGGGGCTTCGGTTACTTTCGGTTCCAATCGGTTCCGGTCGGTTTTGTTCGTAAAGGGTGCAATTCTAGCACCCTTAATTAGGAGGATCCATGTTTTGTTGATCTTTACTGCTTTCTCTTTCTTATTAAAGTTGTTGCTATGCTTTTCTATCTCTATGGTTTTGTGCACTTTGCTAATTACACCGACGATATGGTAAATTTACAATAAATGTGTTTTGTTGCGAATTCATGTTTTAACACGTTTTTGTAGGATTTACTCGCCTGAAATTTTTTTATACAATGGGACCGCTTCGGTTCTGGTCCCGGAATACAGCGACTGAGTGTGCTTAGTCCTATTGACCCCTATAGCTAGGGAGCTGGTGGCAATTTAGGTACATGATTTCATTGTCGTTGATACAAGATGTAATGTAGTTTGCACTTATGTTAACAAAAAAAAAATAGTAGCGAGCTTAGCTAGCTCTGATTTTTTTTTAGTAAATAATTTCGAAATTGTAAAAAAAAACTGTCAAAAAATATACTATCGTTTTTGTCATCAATTATATCTCATTAGATACATTTTTTGAAATTTTAGCTGAAATTTTAGTGATTATATATATTAATTAAATAATTATTATATATTATTTAAATATTTTTATAAATATTTTAAATATTAAATTAATTAAATTATTTTAATTAAAATTATTTTATGTATTATTTAAAAAGAAATTATTGTCATTTAATATTATTATTATTATTTATACTTTTTGTTAATTATAGTTACACTTATTATCAGAATATATATTTATAACAGGAACTAGTCATTGTTTTCTTTGTCATTTTTATCCAGAAGTCTTTTGTTTGTGTTGTGTTGTTAATGTCTCTGTGTTAAATAAAATAATACGTTTATATTTGCTGGTACTGCAAATGGCACACTTTAATTCTTTCATTTATTACGAAAAAAATAAGAAGGTATTAAAATTTTAAACACTGACAGGTACGTCTAAGCGCATAGATGTTTCAAAGTTTTTAAAACGCGCTGCGTTGTTTGGAGCGTGTAACGTGTTTTGGAGCATCTATATTTCTCTCTTTCTCTCTGTAACCCCTATTTCCGATTTTAAAGCACCTATTTTTTCTAACTTTTTTTTCCATGCGAACAAATATAATATATACAAATAATATTAGTGAGTATGTATTTGTACTCCCTTGCAGCTGTCTTCAGGTAGTAAAATCCTTCTGCCTTCCTAAAGACAGTAACGATTTTTTTATGTTTTTGATAAATAATAGAAATATAAGACTTAAAGACAAAAAAAATGTTTAAATTTTTTGTTGCTTTTTAGCATTTTATTTGAACAATAGATTATTAATGCAACATCATCATAGTAGCAGAAGTAGTTTTTCTGTATGTCTTATAATATAATTTTAATAATTATTCTAATTTGCCTGCGGATAAAGTAATTTATTTTCTTGTATATTATTATAATTAGAAAAAAAAATACTTTAAAACACAGCAGGAAAAAATTTGCCCCTAGCATTAATATTTTTTTTATAATAAATAAAATTTATTAAGGCTATCGACAGAAGCGATAATATCGTTTATGACACTTATTTTTTTTAACATCTTTTGCAAGGTCCTATTTGATATTGCAGCAATTATTAAATGGCAGAAATTGTTTAAAATAATTATTTTACTTAGTACTTTAATATTATTAACCTCTGTTAGACGATGAAATCATATAGGTAGGTTTTAAGTGAGTGGACTTTTTACGCCCTCCACTTCGACCGCTCGAACTATTGGGGCTCACACATTCACTTTAATGAATCCGACACCAGATTGGGAGAAGTTCTTACATCTTCTCTTACTCGTGTCGGTACCGTGACGTGGGTAGCTACATACCAGGTCCTTCTTGAAGGTACCAGATGTTCTTTCTGAGGCCGCATCTCCGGCCTTATCCTATGAAAACGGTCCTATCCGCTTTCTGTTTAAAGCCAAGAAACCCTTTTTCCTATAAAGGCGGTTCTGTCCGCCTTTTGTTTGGATTCAGGGAACCCTTCCTAAGCACCTGTTTGTTCGGGATGGATTAGCCCTTCCCCGTGAAACAGGGGCCGGTGAATTCAGGGGCACCTTTCGAAACGGATTCACCAGTTTCGGTCGGCGCACCTTTGTCTGCTTGTGACCTTGAGTGGCACCTCTCAAAACGGATTTATCCGTTTCGGTCAGCGCACCTTGTCACCTTTTTTCCTATGAAAGCTGTTTTGTCCGCTTTTTTTGGGAGCTAGGGAAGTAATAGTCCACCACGGAAGAGCCCCGCATTACCGCGTAAGGCTAGATACTCTGAGGTCGCCCTGTATCTCAGAGACACCTGTTTAAGGCACAGGATGTCATTCACTCATCAGCACGGTATGCTAACACCTTGAGTTAAGCCTTGTGTTCATCTTAGCTTCAGATTCCGTTCCATACGCTAGCCAAAAGAGTTGCCGATAACCAGCAACTCTAGCGCATGTTCCAAAAGATCCTAATGGGACCAACCACGACGACGACGTGTGAACACAGCGGTTGAGATGAAATCATATAAAAATCACTGCCACCAGCTCCCCAGCTATATACTGGCAGAACGCTTACAACAGGGAAAAAAACAAACAACCTAAAAATGCCAGCAAGACAGGCTTTAAGCCGATTTGTCGTACTTTTTTCCAATACGCCAGTCTTTCTAAATTTTAAGGCAATTCTTGTTACGTTTATGGCTTTTTTCGAAAATTAAATATTTCTTTGCTTTTTCTTTTTTTTTTTTTGAAGTGCAATTAATGTTTTTTTTACTAGTCTTAGGCAATATGCCTAGTAATGAGTAAAGCAAGACCAAGACCGGGCTAGTCTTGGTCTTGGTCTTGCAAGCCTGGTCTTGGTTTTGGTCTTGCAAGTCGAAGGAAGGTCTTGGTCTTGATCTTGGTCTTGCACCACCGGGTCTTGTTCTTGGTCTTGCTGCAAGAGTCTTGAAGATCTTGTTTTTTTTTGGTAGTAATAATTTAAACTAATTAATATTAAATAAAATATATTTTTCTAATACTTAAAAATAAATAAAAATGGAAACTATATTTTCTGCATTAAAATTATAAAATATGCCAATTTTAACCTTACACGTACGTTTGAATTATTTAATTAAAAAGCATATTTTAAATGTATGGGTTTATTTATTTATGCTCCATTTTTAGTTAAATTAAGTCACAACCTGTTTTTATATATTTAGTGGCATATAGAAATATTTTAGTCCTAAGAATTATTTTTTTTTCGGTATATAAAGCATATAAAATTAAAAGAAATACAAAACTATGTACTGAGTGAGTAGAAAAAAAACTTTTAATTTTAACCAGATGTGAAATTTCCGTTAAAATGACTTTAATATGTAAACATTGGTTTCCGATTTTAAAAAATGTTATTCAGAAGACAAGATTTTTTTCAGTTCATATAAAGTTTTTTTTTTAAATTAGTCAAACATTTGCCGTACAAAGTTTGTACAAATACTTTATAAACATTCTGCATATACAAGGTGGCTCAGTAGTGTGACAAATCTCGATGTCTCCAAAACCATTTATTATGGTGAAAAACTGAATATTCAAAAATTATAAAAAAAGGGCGTAAAATGTGAATTTTTTTTCATATTTCAGAATTTTCCGAAGAATCCACTGCCACTCAAGAAAACTCCCTTATTTTTAGCTTTTAACCTAAAATACTAAATTTACGACAAAAAATCTATTTAAAAAAATCACCACCCTGTATATTATGCTGTAAAATTGTTAAACTGTCATATAGAAACAATGGCAACGTAGATGGTTTTTAAATATAATTTTCGGTTTTGACAAAAATGACGTCATTATTTTACCTTTTCCGTGAAAACGGGAAGTGATATTAAAAATCCATTTCTATAAAAACTATATATTTTGTATTAATTTATCTCTTTTATATTTATATCTTAGTTTTAAAAGCAATTTAATGGTGCCACTTTGTGGAAAAAATAATGTTTTTCTGGGTTATGAAAATTTTTTATCCACCCTGTAAGTGGCATCACTTGATAGCTTATTTAAAAAAAATATTAGAAATATAACAGTTATTTTCAGCTTTTATAACTTTTGTCCCCTTAGCTTTTCTCTGTCGTGAACGGTTTCGGAGATATCGTGCTTTGTCGGACCATTGAGTCACAATCCTATTATTTTTGAAACATGTAATTAAATTTACTTATTATGGTTGTTAAAGAACTGTATAAAATAACAAAGTGACTTATTAAATAATCGCCTTTTTTGGCAGTTCTCGCCACATTTTTTGTCATTTCTGTATAAAATACCTCTGTATATTAAATATAAAAATTTAATATTATAATATTTAAAAAAGAGTTGCAGAAGTGCAAGAGCCTTGCAGGTCGGTCTTGGTCTTGCGTAGTCTTGCACTCCTCGGTCTTGGTCTTGGTCTTGCATACCCCGGTCTTGGTCTTGGTCTTGCAAGCGAAAAGGCGGTCTTGGTCTTGGTCTCGGTCTTGGTCTTGCTGCAAGACCAAGACCAAGACCGCAAGACCAAGACCGGTCTCGCTCATCACTAAATATGCCTAGCCCTGCCTTCATTAATTTATTGCCACAAAATTTGACAGCTCGGGATAACCGCTAAATTTATGACTTACTTTACCCTATTGTTTCTTGTCCTTATCGGAAACATTTAAATATTTTAAAAACCTACCAAGCTAAGTATTTTTTAAACTAAAAACATTTTATAATAAGTCAAATGATGTGGTAATAAAATCGTATATAAACTTCAAAACGAAGTTTTATTCTTATCCCGAGATTTATTTAGTAAACCTCGATGCTTCGCTGCTCCGTTAACAATATAATTCTCTGGATAGTATGAATAGTCAAGGCAACGAAGCACTAAAATGGCCAAAAGTTCGGTATTTTTTGCACTAAGACGGATCGGAATGCGGTTTTTTGCATTCGCTTCCAAATATTTTTTGTAAAAAATGTGCCTACTTTGTGACTTAGGCCGGCCGCATACATGCAACTTTCAGTCGAGCAACTGTTTAGTCGCACGTTTAAAGTATATGGAAATGTATGTAGGTGCGCATATTAGCAACTAATAAAAACGTAAAACTACATCGATCGCCTTTTGATTAATCAGTCGCGCAACTATCGTGACGGTTCAATGAGTATTCCTGTATTGTAGTACATAAATCGATAGCGACTGAATTGATGGTATGGCATTCGGACTAAACTGTTTAGTCTATAAAAATCACACAAGCACGCAACTCGACTAAACAGTTGCTCGACTAAACAGTTGTCGCTAAAAGTTAGATGGGCCGCCTTATAAACCGCATTGATTCCGTAGAATGATTTAAAAATGCATTTTTTTTGAGAGGCTTTTGAAAGATTAAAACTGAAATTGTAAACTGGCCCAAATGGGGTTCTCAGGGGTTTTCGAGGTCGCTGATTACGATTATGATGTTTAAATTGACTTACAACCGCCCTGAAGTTTAGACACGCCGATGAACGTCATCTCCGTGGGACTCTCCGAAAATTTACGCGGGGAAGGAGAATGACTCGACGCCCGGGGGTTTTTTGGGTCGCTGAATTCAAATATGGCATCAACGAATACTCTTCGGATACCTGGTGCCCCGGAACCTGGACGTGGACCTCATCTCCGAAGGGTTTGCTCACGCAATCAAAAAAGACGAAAACTCCCGAGAACCCGAATTGGCCAGTTCTGACTCATATTTACAAAGTTATTAAATCTTCCAAAAGCCATCTCAAAAAAATGCATTTTTTAAATGCATTCTTGGCTGCAGCAATGCAATTTGCGATTTGTATAAGTCACAAAGTAGGTACATTTTTAATAAAAAAATTTTGGAAGCGAATGCAAAAAAACGCATTCCGATCCGTCTTAGTGCAAACAACTCCGAGGTTGAGTGCTTCATTGCCTTGACTAGAAACACTTTTAACCTCGGTGTGGAATATACTTTTTTCTAAAGACTTAACTGGGGCTCATATATAATTTGTGATATGTTACCTTTTAATGGGTATATTTTTTTAAAAAGCACATTTGAAATTATTATTTTTTTATTTTAAAAGTTAAACTTTTTAAGTAGAAAAGTTTCTAGGAGTCTGTATTTTTGAAATAATAAAAAATAAATATAAAGTTATTTTTAGAAAAATACAAAATTTCTTGAATAGTACCGCAGAAATTTCTGTTTTACCTCACCGCACCACGTGCAAAATTCGAATTTTTTTTCTTGCTTTCAGGCAAAAAAATGCCTTATTTCTACCCGAGTAAAAATATGTAAATTTAACTGTAGCCTAGCAACGCAGAAAAAGTAAAATAAAGCTTAAAAATGACAAAAATAAAAATATTTAAATTTTTTAAATATTTTTGTTAATTAATTTGGTTCAAGTTTAAAACAGATAAGCTAGTTAATTTATAATGGATGTAAAATGGAAAAAGAGCATGAACTATATATAAACTTAACCTTTATCTTTCTTAAGCAACATTTATTTACCTACAAAAACGCGAATCTGACGCTTGGAAAATCAAATGCGGAATAAATGACAATTTTTTTTATTTCCATAGCAATGTATGCAAAAAAAGTATATACCAGCTAAGTTTTTTTATGTGATGAACAATTTTCTTTATTTTTTAGTATTTGGTAATAACTTTTGACGCAGATGTGGAGTAAAGAATGCACACCATGGAAAGAAAATATTGTCATTTCAATCCACGGGTTAAAATGACATATTTTCTTCCCTAGGTTTGCAAAGTACTATTTTTAAGGTAAAAAAATATGTAGTTTGAAAAGATTTTGACAATGTCAAAATAGTTATTTTCCTAACAAGTGCGCAAAGTGATAATTTTCCGCACGCGACTGCCGGCTCCGGGGTTGGGCAAGCAGTCAAGTGCGGAAAAGTCACTTTGCGCAAACGTTAGGAAAAAAAAATTTTTCCCAGAGCGTCAGATAATACCAATTTTAAAGCAATGATTATTTTTTAAATTATGTTTAATCTGAAAGAACTACTACAACATATTTATAAATGGGAATTATTTGTTGATCATTTACAAAAAAGAACAGTTATTAGCATATTGTAAATTAATTGCAGAACCTGTAATTTATTTGCGGGTGGCTTATAAGCGCTTATTGTACGGATAAAGGTTATTAGCTGGGGGGGGGTTTTTAATTTTTTTTATTCGACATTCCTTTTTCTGATTTGTGGATTCATCAATGTAGCTCTCAGCTACACCGTTGATTTCCACCCCAAAAAACGCTTGAATTGGTAATTCCGTATCCAGAATCCCTAAATATCCAGATCGACGAAAACTATGTCCAGTGTCCTTTGGGGGTTTTTTAATTTTGGGTTTTCAGCAATTTCAAACCCCCTTTTACTACTGAATTTATTCCCCACATTGCGTACTGATGCCCCCGTTTATACGGGACAAAAAAAATTTCATATTTACGGTACAATTGCAGATAAAGTCCGTTATTTGTTTCATCGGACATTACAAAGATTCTGGAAGTGTTGTTTTTAATGTCAGGAATTTTTCACCACTATCAAATTTTCATTATCCTGTATGTCATCAATCATTATTTTTGTAATTTTATCTTTCCTACAAGCACCGGCTAATCCAAAAATTGAACAACTTTATTAAAAGGTAAATATTATCAGGTGCTTCTTTCATGAATCTTAAAACTTCTTTTTTGGCTGAAAGTTTTTGATTTTTTTGGCCGGTATCCCACGTTTTGGTGTTTAATATGATGTTAGCTTAAAATATGAACTTAAATCAAGGTTCCTTTTCACTTTAAGGACACATTTTAACATAGAGTACTTACTCCATAAAGTATTAGTTTTTGTTTTTTGAAATCCGCAAAATAGCCAAGAACACTTCTTCTTTAATATTTTTGTCCCCTTGCTAACCAGTTTTCGAAATGCATATTGATTCTCATATTTTTCACGAGATTTTGCTGGTAATAAATTCAAACTTACGGTATTTGCTGCATCCAATAGAACTGGTAGCTCCTCATCGGAACTTTCATTTTAAATAATTATTTTTGTCGGATTTTTATTTAATTAAAAAATATACTATGACGCCTTTTCATTAAAAATGCTTGTTTGTATTGAAATTCATTTGGCAACCATATAAACGAAGAAAAAATCTGACAGTGTTAAAATCACCAAGATTACATATTGTTGCTTGACTTGTCATAATCATTTATTATTATTAAACAGGGTAATTAAAAAAATGTTTTTTTTGTGTTTTAGTTGAAATATTGAAAATTAGAAGTAACAAACAAAAAAGAGAAAAACTAAAACTTGCAATGGCTTCGTATATTACATAAATAGCCTACAATTATAAAATACATATAAATCTTGCTTACCAAGATTTTAGAGTAGTTTTACTTTTCCGCATGCGTGCAGAAAAGTTCCTTTTCCCACGCTCGTTATAAAAATATTTTTATATACAACCATGCATGAATAATGACATTTCACCTATCTTTGAAAGGTAGAAAGTTAAAGTTTTTTTTTTTTAAAATTTTTTTTAATTTCATTAATATTGATATTTTAAAATGGTATAGTGACACACGAACAAACGCATTCTTAATAATAATAATAATATTCTCAATTTCTGGTGAAGTAGCAGCAAACTTAAATTCCTTATCAGATAACATTTTTTTTTATTTCAAATTAAAACTTACTTTCAAATTTAAGGTTATTTACACTTTTTGACACACAACCCGTTACCACGACAACGATACAAATTGCAAAGCAGGCCGCCTAATAAAATTATTACCGGGATCAATTTTTATAATTTCAATTTAAAATAATAGGAAATGAATAAAGTGGTTGAAATAAATAGTATAACAAAACCTGGGAAAAGTTTTATTTCTGTCTCGAGAAGATAGTAGACCGGGGCATCTCTCGACAGAAATGAAACACTTTCCACCTGGGTATGTAATATACTATTTTCGCATTTTTTACAATAATGCACTAGATTACGGACCTTAAAAGCATACAGTAATAGACTATTTTTCCAACACAATTTAACAAGAAAGAAAAACGTTTATTTTAAACAGAGCTCACCAATCAGAAGTTTCACACTTGACTCCAATTATTAAAGGCTTTCCGGCCGAAAACCGCACGAAAATTGCTCGAAAACACCGAAAAAAAAAACAACAAAAAAATTGGACAGAATGTGAAGTTTGAAAAATCAAATGCGGAATAAATAACAATTTTTTTCATTTTTATAGCAATATAGGTATGCAAACTAGGTAAGTCGTTTTCTATGTGATGGACGATTTTTTTTTTTAATTAATAATCCACAAAATACGAAAAAATAGTATACACACCTCGTTAGAAGACTGATTTTACCTAACTCGAATGGTATTTAAATCCTTGCTGCCCTCGGATTTAAACGTATCATACTTGTCAAGTAAAATTCCACTTTTTTGTACTTGATACGTAAAATACTATTTTTGTATAACTATTATAGAAAAAACGATTTAAGCATTACTAGTTACACAGTGAGAGGTTATAAGAAAGTATGGTCATAAGTAAGCATTTTCTTTGAATTTCTATATCATCAAAATTATGAAAACACAGATATTTTTTCGGTGACTGTATGTACTTAATTCCTTTTTTGAATTTTAAGAATTTTGTTGGACAATTTCTTAAAAAATATTGTTTGTTCTTGTTAATTAACTGTAATAACAACACTATAAGTAAATAATAAAAGATAATTTTATTATAAAAAACTAACACAAAAAAAACTGATCTGAGCAATCAGGAATTTTACTTCAAAGAAAATTTTACTATATGCGTGATGGTGCCCTATTTTTCGTTACTTTGGCAATGTTTTAACGACTGATAATTTAACCGAGGTATTAAAAGACGCTAATATGGCGATTACCTTTTTTTGATTAAAATAGGCATGATTCATTTTTGTAGAACCCTTTAAAAATAAATGTTTATAAGACTGCATTAAACACTCGCCAAGATAAATTGACGCAAATTTTAAATGCACGTAAGCCTTTTTATTAATCTAAAAGATTGGATCAGTTCAATTTTATTTTGTAAGGAGCGATATTTAGAAATTTATGCAAAATTTTAAAATTTGCTTAAGTAATGTTTTCTTTGTAATACATTTTTTTAAATTAAATTTATTACAGTATTTACTTATGTATTTATTATTAACACTTTATCGATGTTAGCAGGAAATTGAGAAAGAAAAATGTTCAATTGTAAAAAAATATTTAAAAAAAAATGGTTACAGGAATAAAATATGTGGGTTGTTTTAACGTTGATTATCTAGAACTCAAAATTAATATTTACTAGTGATGTCACTTCTATAAACATTTACTTTTTTATAACCGATTTTTTCAAAAAAACTCTTATTTATAGTGTCTGACTATATACCAAATAACATTAAAATTATTAAGCATAAAAATAAATCTGAGAAAATAATGTTTTCAAAGTTTTGGATTTTCTCCTTCTCTACGGCAAAATACAGCAACTTTAAATACGATAACTAAGTTTGCTTAAATTTACCAATTTTGACGTTAACAATGCATAATAAACTTTTGTACACATACTTTGCGGACACTTGATTGCGTTGGTGCTAACTTGCATTTATACTGCACACAAGAATTACTTTATAATACAAGAATTACGTCAATTTTTTTGTATTTTGGCCTTATTTAAAATATTTTTTGCTTTTTGATCTTTGAAAGACAAAATTAAAAGAATATTTTTTTATAGTTATTTAGGTTCTTTATATATCCACTTTATAATGGCAGCACAATATCAAGCGTTTATTAAAAAACTTTCCTATTTATACAGTAAATAAAACCCATATATTCTATATCCATAAAAATAATTGCAGATATATGGTATAAGCGTAAGAGTTTGCATGTTAACAATCCTGGAAGATTTAAAGATTGGAATACTTGTTAAAGTTATGGTAAATGATTTTGCCTAAAAAAAATAAATGAAAAAATCGTAAAAAAATGCCTTTAGGCAGCTCCATATGGTATTGTTATTGCATAATGCATTGTTACAATAAATTAGAAATCTTAATTTCCTGATAAATAATTATTGTTCTTATTAAGAGCTGCGAGCGGGTACAAAATTATATATAAACTTAGTTTATTAGGACTGCGCTTTTCCAAAACACATGCCCCAATATAAAGCGTTAGATCTTTGGCCCAATACCGATTCAACCTTGCGGCTAAATTTACACTTTGCCACATGTAAGCATCTCAGATAAGTGTTCACTTTATACATTTAGGCAGTTTTAGCTGCAATAAATTTAGCTTAAAAACGTTAAAATAATAGGCGATTTTAAACTTTTGCAATGAAGCAACTTTTAAATACTTTTAAAGTTATATTAGGTTAGGATTAAACCACTATTCATTTGTACTTTTTGTGGATTAAATTATTTGGGAATAAGCTTTCTGAAATCTTCTTATGATTTCTCCCCTCTGCACCCAATTTCATTTTTATATTTTAACTTTAGGAGGTTTTAAGATGGTATGTATACATATTTTATTACATTCTGGGCCAAAGACTGAGAAAAGTATTTTTAATTACTATACTAGATTTCTTGCATTAGTACAAAACATGTAATACTGCAAGAGGACGGTATAAAAAAGACAACGTTAACGTTTCGTAAATATATTTTGACATCAAGGCTGTGGTACAAAAAAGCTGTTGGTGTACCGTCCAATTTTTGACAAAAATGTTATGTTTTAATATTATTACGTAAATAACTATATAATAAATTTGATGCTATAAATAGTGGTAATATTATTTTTTGAACATTGTATATTGTTGTTTCTTTATATGAGTATACTTAATATGGTTTGACACAAAAAATAATTTTACTAGACTAGGTTAGTGTTAGTCACATCAGATTGTACAATTTGAAATTTGTTGTTTATTGGAGTTTATGCATAATTTTCTTTTACCGTAGCCTTAAAAAGGTTTTCTTATTTTGTGCTGTACCTTTACCCATTACTTTGCTGCTGTGTATAATTTAGGGACATTAACAAGTCAAAAATTATATTGTTACAAAATATGTTTCATATGAAGCAAATCATTATGTATTAATCAAAATCAATGGGTCAATTAACATTTACTTAAGGATACAATTAAATAAATATAAACAAATTAATTAAAAACACCACGTTTTATATTACTTATCACCCAGATTCCATAGGTATCCGTTTGTAACTAAACTATGGCCAATTGCTGTATTCTAATTACTTTTCGAGAAGATAATTATAAATAACTTAAAATATTTAAAACATAGGTTAATATAATATCATAGTTACTAGTTTCGTTACTTTTTTTAATTAATATAAAACTGCTGTCTTACACCTTTTTCGCTTGAATATTTTATGCATTACGCCAAAAGTCCCTTCTTCTTCTTCTTCTTCTTTTTTCCCTGGGAGCCCTCTTGATTTACTACGGAGGCAGCGCAGCCTCTTGGGCTTTTTGTGCCTAATCTCCCATTATTATTTATACCAATCCTCCCATTAGTCTCGTTCCTTCCACAAGTCTGTATAACCCCGAGACTGGATTAGTTATATTCCTGTGGGCTCATTTTCGGCTGCCCAAATAATGCCTGTCTTTTGTATTCAATGCTTCACATTGCACGGATATGGTAGGCTGTTTCTCCCCTCGTGCACATTCTGCACTTGGGTCCCCAATGTATGAGCCTATCTTGTGTATGTGTCCTCTTAGGCTATCGTGTCCTGTTAGCAACCCCACCGTTATGCAAAGTCTTTTTCTACTTTGTCTGAGTAGTTCTTCCTTCGTTTGTTAGGATGGGCCCCTTATAAAGCTTTTTTCATGTCTAATTCTACTGAGGTTTACCCAGTATTCCTCGTGTTTGTTTCGGATCCATTCCCTGGTTTGCCCTCGTGCTGTGGTTTTGGTCACTCCAAGGGCAGGTTCTGGTCCAAAGTATGGTGTGGATGATCCCTGTCTCGCTAGCTCATCCGCTTTTTCGTTGCCTTCTATTCCCGAATGTCCTGGTACCCACAAGAGAGTTACTCTGTTGCGTTTTCCCAAGACTTCCAGTCTTTTGGCATTCCCATGTCACTTGGACGTTACCTTGGGGTTTACTATGCCCCCAGTGACGCTTGGCTGTCTGTTATTATGCAGATCCGCTTATTTTTATAAGCCCTCCTGTTATTTTCTTTTGCACAGTGCAGTAAAGCATATATTTCCGTTTGAAATACAGTACTGTGTGTTCCTAGTGGAATGGAGAATTGTGAATTCCTCATTTCACTGTACACGCCCACTCCAGTTCCCTGCTCGGTTTTGGAACCATCCGTATACCAGATGATGTCTCCAACCGTGCCGGGAAGATCGGGTTGCTGCCACTCACTTCGATCTGGAATTTTTACTCAAAGTTTTTGTTAAATGAGTATTGGGGAATCATCTGGTCGTTTCTCTCGTCCAGGATGTTGCGCCAACCTCACTTTTTATGTTGTTGTGTCCCAAACTAGCGTAGACACCAGTTGGTTTTTGTTGCAGTCGGAAGTAGCTCATTCTTGCCTCTCTCATCACTATGAGGTTAAGTGGTGGAAGGTCTAAGAGACACTCCATGGCTGCTGTTGGGGTTGTTTTAATTGCTTCCTGTTATAGCTAAGCAAGCAAGTCTCTGTACCTTGGCCAGTTCTGTAAAAGCAGTTTTTTGTCGCATTTTTGTCCACCATACCAGTGATGCGTATAATATTATAGGCCTTACCACCATGATGTATAACCAATAAACCATCTTTGGTTTAAGGCCCCATGTTCTCCCATGAGCGCGTCTGATTAACATAAGAGTCATCTCCGCTTTCTTTCTTATTTTCTAAAGATGTTGGTTCCAGGTAAGTTTAGAGTCCAGGATGACACCCAAATATTTTACCTCTCCCACAATCTTGATTGTTTCACCTCGTAGGGTCAGAGGTCCTAAACCCTCTAGATTTCTCCTTTTGGTGAAGGCAACTATGGCCGATTTAAAAGGGTTTATGTTTAGTCCCTCCTTTCTCGTCCATCTGGTAACTGCGTTTAGGGCCTGTTGCATTTTATCCCTAACAGTGTTGTCAAATTTTCCTTGGGCCATAATGACGAGATCGTCTGCGTATCCCAATGTTTGGTGCCCTTCAAGTTGAAGGACATTTAGTAGGTCGTCCATGACAAGGTTCCATAGCAGTGGGGACAGAACTCCCCCTTGCGGACATCCTCGCTTAACCCGAGCTACAAGAGTTTCTTCAAGAATTGAAGTATATACTGATCTGCTCTGCGTCGATCCCTCTGCGCCTCGACGTGTTTAAGATAGATGTAAGGGACGTGTTGTCAAACGCTCCTGCCATATCTAGGAAGGCACACATTAGTACCTTCTTGTATTTGAGAGCATTTTCGGCCTTTTCTACAAGCTCATGTAATGCTGTTTCTGTGGACTTACCTGCTGTGTATGCATGTATGTCCTTGTGTAGAGGTCTGTTCATAAGTGCATTCTCCCTAATGTGCCTATCCAGCAACTTGTCTAGGGTCTTTAGCACGAACGACATCAGACTTATTGGTCTTAAAGCTTTTGCCCTATCCTGTCCGGTTTTCCCAGGTTTTGGGATAAATGCTACTCTGATTAGCCTCCAGGTTGTTAGTATATAGCCCAGAGCTAGACTGCCTCTTAAAAGTGGACACAGTCTATGAAGTAAAAGCTCTGGTCCTTTCTGGAGCATAACTGGATAATGCTGGCGTTCCTGGCGATTTATACGTTCAAATGAGTTTATCGCCCATTTCCAAGTCCCTTAACCATACATAAAGTTTTTTTGTTTGCATTGGTTGATCACAGAAGTCATTTTAGTTTGTAAAAGTTAAGGATATGTTACTCCATAATATTTTTAAGATCAACTTTTTTCTACTTTACAACAATTCTTACATTTTAATATTCTATTAAATTACAGAAACATTAACTAGCTTATTCTATACTACGTGTTAAAAGTCTGAAGTAATCCTAAAAATATTTACTTACTTTAATTTCCAATTAATACAGATACCAAGGTGTTGATAGGTATATATTTAAATTTAATTAAAAATTAAACAATTTTATCGATAGTGTCAGAAAGTATTTCAATGCAAAGGTTTCTTATTTGGAAATCAAGAACAGTAGAGTCTATAAGTTAAAGAACTTTAAGATATTTTAATATATTTTAAAAATCCGTTTTTATAGACACCAGTTCTGGCGAGCTGGAAACAGTTAATAAAAGATCTGCAGAATGTTCTGAGAATCAGGCCGAAGGGAAGGCTAATACTGAAGCTAATACTTATTTGGTTTAAAAGCTTGGCAGGAATATTGCCTACTGATCTTTAATCGTATTAATCAATTAGCTCTAAAAGCTATTATTATTCTAACCAGTGAGAGGGTCACTAAGATAATCCGTCTTGGCACCCTGAGATTTTTAAAAGGTGATATTTAAAAAGTGGAGTGTATATCAAACGCCTAAAACTTTTGATAATTAAGAAAATAAAATTTCAAAAAAGGGGCAAATCACCTACTAAAAATTTTAATATGTTACACGAAGTTACCACCTACCAAAATTAGGTATGCATGTACCAGTACTTACGACTTTTCTTTTGCACCAAACTCCAAGTTTCTTCCACGCTTTTTGTTAGATCAAGGAAGTTAAACATCTTCGGGCATGATTAATAATTTGATGCGTGGCCATAGGGGAAAAACGCATGCTGCTGAGTGTAGTTCGGAATGTATGTAAGACTGTAGGTTCTGTTTAGATGACATTACCTGGATTTTATTAGGAGGTCATTTAGACGATAGTAATTCGTTTGACGTTTATGGTAACAATACCACGTGGTCAAAAGGTGGCCTAAAATAAAATATTAGCATGTTCTGATACTTAAACATCATTAACAGAATTAGAAATAAAGTGATAAACATTTAAAAACTTGCCTTTTACAGTACCTTGTATTCGGGCTTTGTATTACAGCAAACAACAAAATTATGTTAGTTTCAAATTTTTATATAAAAAATGGTTTGTTTTCTAATTTAAATATAGGTTTATGGACTTTAATATTATAAATTATCATAAATGTCTAATTCTGTTTAGAAGTAAAATAAAATTTTTATGTAAAGCAAAAAATCTTTAGTTTTGGTTAGTTGTGGTCATATAGTTTTTTTAATTTTTGAATCCTAATGAATTTACCGTACAAAATACGAAACAATTCAAAAATTGGACTATGTTTAATCATTTGTTTAATACAACTACTTACGTAAAATAACAATTAAAAAAATAATATGCTGTACGTTGTACATTGTACGAGAGCATTAATCATTTTCAATTTCTAATGCTGATAATTTATTTTAAAAAACGTTCTTATTGGGATATGTAACCACACAGAAAATTTATGACAATAAATATTCTGCTCACGTTTTGATTTACGACACAAAAGAGTAACTGTTTCTTCTTATATATGTTCTATAAAAAAGTCTTTGTTTGGCAAAACCAAAGTTTTCAAAGAAAAAACAAGGAAATAAAAAGAAAGACACAATTTATATCATTGGTTATTTAATTAGAAAAACTAAGTACATTAAACCGCAGAAGTTTAAATTTATATGGTTAATTAAGTAAAGCATATAAGGCAATTTTTGTGTTATTAAAACGCCCTGGTTTTTAAATCCATAGTTTAATTTAAAATTATTTTTAAAAGGCATTAAAGAACTTTAATACAGGGTGTAAAAAGTATGATGCTCATAATTTTTATGGGCGATAGTGGAGCTCGAAACAATTCGAAAAGCTCATATAACATAAGTGTTAAAACTTGACAGATTTTTGTTTAAACGATGTCAATGTTTGAACTTTGAAAGCAATTATTTCTTAAAACCTGAAACTTCTGTCTTAATCACTTATCTGCAAATTCATTTGCTAATAAAATAAACTAAGTTTCAAATGTTTTAATCCACAAATAAAAAAATAATATTAATAATAATTTTCCCCCAGTTAAAAATGTAAAAAACAATTGGCAACAGAGCTACCTAGCAAGAAGCCTCGTGTAGTCAGTTGTAAATACGTGTTAAACGGCCGCGACATTTTTGGTTGTTTTTAAATCAAGCAAAAAGTTGATATGTTATAAATTCACAACTGTAGTGTCCAAGAGTTTTGAAAACGAGATGTGTGCAACCGAGAAATCTTATTCTTCAAGCAAAATAAAAAAGTGCTGATTTAAAACATAATAATTTGTGCTCTAAAAATAAATATTTAGCCTATTTGTGGTTAGTTGTGGTTAGTAACGTAACGTATTGTTTTTTACAAAAATTTAATTTTAATTTAATCAAATTAAATATCAAAATAAATTGTAAGAAGTAATTTTTATTATTTGTATATAAATAAACACCCGCTTAAAAAAAGTGTAAATAGGCAAAACTCGCAAAAAACGTTGACTCGCTTCGATGAAACGAGCGCAGTGTTGCCAATTTTTTTAAACTTTGAAAGGCCATATTTCGAAAACAGTTAACTTTTGACCCATATGTTTTGGCTTTTTCGACTTGTTTTGAGCTCCACTATCGCCAATTAAAATCGTGAGAATCATACTTTTTACACCCTGTATTTTTATACAAATAATATTTTATTTATTTTCTTTACATCCTCGTAAAAAAATTGTAAAAAAATTAATAAATTGCTACATTATAAAGTACAGATAGTGAAAAAATATAAGTCTATGTAAATCGGGCAACATCACAGCATTTTGTTTAAATTTTTAAAAAGTGTATTATTTTTATAGTTTTAAAGGTCCCCAAATCGAGTGTAAGCTGATTGCCTATTACAAAACATTCCATAATATAAGGTTATATTTGTAGTTACATTACTAATAAAAAATATAATTCTAATTGGTTTTTACATACCAAAGCATATGTGTTTGACAAAAGGTTAGTTTTTCTAATTTTTTATCTAAAAAAAATATCAATTTTAATAGGACGTCTAAAATTACTTAAAAACAATTCTATTTAATTTTACAACTTTTTTTTAAACGTAACGCAAAGAAGTATAAAACCCAAATAACAATAATTTATATTATTTAATTAAAAGCCAGAAGGGGCAAGTTTTGTTACAAAGTAAAAACCATTAGCTAAGTTTTATTTCTCAGGCATTGACATTAAATCAATGGTAGCTGAAAAAAACAGAAGAATAGATTTCCCGCTCATTGATGCGAAATCCCTACTGGCGATAAAACCTGCTATCGTATTTTACTTTGTTTTTCTTGTCTGACTTGTCAAATATATTTGATTGTGTGCTTCAAAATCTGATTTAAACAAAGACCTATTGTTGGTGAATATCGTTAGTATATTCCAAGCCAAAAATATTGTAAGCATTTTCACAAGTATTGTGAAGGCATTTAGAAATACTTGGTTTTATTTTAAGCCTCTGCAAATATGGTTATGCTTATGCTAGGTCATTTATCCGCTTTAAAATATTTATAAAAAATGGTTAAAAAGAACAGCCTAATATTTGGCATAAAATGTACTGTTCTATGATATACCTAATATACTTTTTTCATAATTTGGTACTATATGACATTTACTTTTATAACATGTATGATTTATGAGTTTTTTAAATTAAAAATACGAAAGATTAAAAAAGGGGTTGCTATTACGGACATGCAAAAACTTGCTCTTTCGATTTAATTAAAATAATACATGGTTACACATCCAGCAAAAATACGTGCTTACTTTTCTTATTATTGCATCGTATAGCGTCCTAAATAAATAAAATTGTCAGTATTCTAAAAACATTTAAATGGATGTATAGAGTGTGTCACTGCAAACAAGTGGTGGAAAATGTTTTACGTAGTGTTTGACCCACTTTGTATATTTTTATTATTTTAGAAAAAATAACGCTTTAAAAAATAAACATTAAGGGGTAAAGCAAAGTCTCCTTAAGGTGAGCACAAACTGGCCAACAAAACGTTGGCAACCTGTCAAGATTGGTGTTGTCAACATGTATCCCGTCAACTAGCCACAAGTTAATGTGTACTCGGCAACATCGTGCGGCAAGATATCAAAGAAATTTGTTGATTGTTGCTTGTATCCGTGTTTTCCATTTCAAATGGAAATCATCGCTCAGTGTGTACGGTGTTGTCAACTTCAACTTGTCAACAACTAGCGTAGAATTAGTGGTTAAACTTTATAGGTTAGTAGGAACGTTTTTTATTTCCGTATATTTTATAAGTATTATAGTAATTCGGAGTCTATCTTTTAGAGTCATGATATGGACAAAAGAGCTAGTGGTGGAGCTAATTGAAACGCTGAGAGCTGCTTCCGCAATGTGGAACATTAGGTTAAAGGAACACCGTGACAGAAATAAAAAATACGATGATATGTCGAACATGGCTACACATTTTATAACGAATGTAGATAAAATATCCAGAAAAATTAAATTATAAATATATTATTATAAATGTGGAGAAAACGCCAGGGAAGCACAACGAAGATATGTTGCAAATTTCCACCGAAATATTTCAGTAAAAACGATTTTAAGACTGAAGGTCTTATTCGAAGAAACAAAATCGTTACATATTAGAAAAAGGACTACAATGAGAAAAAGAAAGCGGGATCAAGCTATTACATATTATTTTACTTTGTATCCCATGAAGTCAATTACTGACGCAGTTAGAGACTTGAAGTATGGCCCTGCAAGAAAAAGAGTAACATATGTGACGTTCAGAGAACACTGAAATATTTTAAGTATCTTCCATATCACGTTCTTCCAGTGCAGCATTTAACACGTGAACAAAATAAACTTCGCTTTTAATTTGTTTCCCAAATTTTAATCCACGAACAAGATAACGATTCTACCCTGTTTAAAACGGTTCTTTGGACGGCGTTCACTACATCGGGAATGTTTAACGACGCAATACGCACAGCTGGGCAAGACAAAATCCCAGGAAATTTAAAAGATTAAATACCAAGGAGGCCTTCTCTTATGTCTGGTGTGGTGTGCTTAACAATAGAATTGTCGGGCCAATATTCTATGAGGGATCCTTAACTGAAGAAATATATTATATTATTATTGAAAACGACATTGAGGACATTTTAGAAGAATTGCCACTCGAAACGTATCGCAAGATAATTTGGCAACAAAACGGATCGCCGCCCCATGCTGTTCGTCAAGTTGTGCAGCATCTTAATCGCAGATACAATCAGTGGATTGGACGTTATGGCACTATTAGATGGCCACCTAATAGTCCAGATATTACAGGACACTTTTTTATGGGTTCACTTGAAGAATGTCGTTTACCAAAATGGGAACACAAACACGGAAGAAATGAGAAAAAAATTAAATAATTAAAATTAATCGTAAACTCTTCAACCTAAGAACCTCAAATAATATCAAACCAATATCGGCGAGCTTAGAAAGGCTAAGGAGGGTTATAGATCATGTTTCGAAAATAACGGGGGTTATATAGAACATTTAAATTATTAGTAGTATTATAATTTTTTGTTATAAGTGTTCTTACTACCACCATATTTTACCTCGAATTGTATTTTAATTTTTTCCGTTTATTGTAATTTTGCTGTTGGTTTACAAATAGATATATCATATAATTTTTAGCATATAATATAATTTGAAGCCGTTCTCCTGATGAAAACCTTATTATAAAACTATTTCGAAAAGTAATAAACATTTTTTTGAAATTCCTGGCTTTTGACAAATAAGCACCTGTGACCTGTGGTAGCCAGGTTTTTCAGGTGAAAATATCCTTATAGTATCATACAGTTTTTAGACAATTGCAGCAGAACCGCAGGAAATAAACCCAGCAACCCCTATATCACCGAATTCCTCGTGAAAATCTCTTGCTATTAATATAAAAATATACGGGGTATTTTATTTAAAAACTATGTCACTTGTGCTGTAATTCTTTTGTTTTTGTTTTAAATGTTTTTCTGATTAGATTATTGAATTCTACGAAAAAAATACACGAAATAGTTATATTCGCTTTTTAAAAAAGTACAGGGAAGTTCAAAAATAAAGCCCTGTTTACTTTAAAATAAATAACCCTGTACCTTTATCATGCTTGACATGGAAAATATTTATTAAAAGAATTAAAAAAAACATCTATTAACAATACTGTGTTTTAAATTTACTTCAAGTTAAAATTTGCATCAACCGAAGCCCTGCTAAATCTCTTTAACTCTGTGCTCTTTCTCTTTTAGCGCATTTTTATCTTTGTAAATTAAAAATATTTTAGAGCAACGAATAATGAGATAAACTAAATGAAGCTTTTGGAAAACTTTTTTTAAAAGATTTTAACATTTTAGTGCCAAAACAAAAAAAAAAACAAACAAGTTTGAAGTCTGTATAGAGCAAAAGTTTTTAGAGTACCCATTCATTGCCACATATAATTAAATTTTTAATTATGTTAGTGAATATATAATTACATTTGGCTTCATAAAATACCCTTAAGCTTTTGGTGTTCAACAATAGATACAATAATGATAATATGATTTTTAAACAACGAGTGCATTATTTTAATTTAGTTTTGCGCCATTTATGTTGTTTATAGTTAAATTTTAATCTTTTTTTAATGTATTGGGTAAGGTATATTACTGGGTAAAGTACTTATAATAATACTAAATAAATAATGATAAATTAAATTAGTTTAAGTGATGCCCCAGTGGCTAACAAAAAAAATCTAATTTTTTGTTATAAGGACCCCGCAATTTCCTTAAAGAAAATGGGTTTTGGCTAATTGTTTTAAAACCTGTCATTGTGATGGTTCTCAATAAGCTGATCAAAAGTCTACATGGGCACAAAACCCGAAAAACCCCCCAACTCTCCCAAAATCACCCCAAAAAATCACTGGGGATTTTTCTTGAGGAAAATAGGTCGGCCAATTGTTTTCAAACTTTGCAAAGTGATAGTTCTCAACATGGTAATCAAAAGTCTCCAAGGGCACAAAGGTCACTGTAGATGACTTTGCGAAGAACAGAAAACATGCATGACAAGGGCACACACTTCACGCCATAGTACATAGTACACAGATAGTGGTCTATCTAGGCGACTTTAATAATTAACACAAACAGAGCATAATGGACCAGGAAAAAAGAATTACATACTCTGTTACCTAAAGTGGCTACAATTTGACAACACTATCAAAAAATTCGCAGAGCAATGGACCATACTATTAGTTAAAATTATCCCAAGTGATATTTAAGGGTGATTTTAGGGGGTTTGGGAGGGTTTTTGGGTTTTGTATTCGAAGAGACTTATGATCATCGTGTTAAAAACTATGACTATGAACTATGCAAAGTTTTAAAACAATTGGCCAGAACCTATTTTCCATAAGAAAAATCCACAGTGACATTTAGGGGTGATTTTGGCGGGTTTGGGAGGGTTTTCGGGTTTTGTATCCAAAGAGAGATTTGATCAGCGTGTTAAAAACTATCACTATGCAAAGTTTGAAAACATCCCCAGTGGCTTTTAAGGGGGATTTTGGGGGTGTTGGTGGGTTTTCAGCTTTTGTGCTCGTGAAGATTTTTAATATGCGTATTGAAAACTATCACTTTGCAAAGTTTAAAAACAATTGGCCGAAACACATTTTCCATAACAAAATTGCGGTGGTTACATTTTTACAATCCTGGGTTTTAAAAATATGCCAAAGAATCCTTGATTATTATTTTTTTTTAATAAACTTTTAATTATGATTTATGATTTTAGCAGTTATTAACTATTTTCTAAACATAAAAAAAAACCTTTATTATTTGTTTAAAACGTTAAAATTATAGCTGCTTTAAGAGTATTTCTATTTATGTAAAGACTTGTTTGCACGAAATGTAACAAATTATTTTTTTACCACTATTATACCACGGCCTAGTTAAACATGTATTTTGCCTGAAACAAAAATTTTGTTCTTACCAAAAATTAAACTTTTACGCAAATATTAAACAAATAACGTCCGTTTTCACCTTGAAACACCTCGTCTCTTCATATCAGCAAAGTTAAGCAATGTCGGGCGTTGTTAGTAGTCTGATCTATGACTATGGGAAAAGATCGCGTGCTGTTGTGTTGGGTTCGGATCTAACTGTAAACTATAGGGCCTGTGTAAAAATAATATTTAAAAATGAGGAAAAAGTGGTTTAAAAATAGTAGTTATTTGAATAAAGTAACCGTTGTTTTCAATGTCTTGTAACATATATAATCCGCATTTTTCGATAATCGGCTTTCTACAATTCTTCGTGGGCTGTCAAAAGAACAACAGCTTTTAAAAACAATAATAAAAATACTGTAGTTTTATTTTTTACTTTAATATTTAACTGTATTTTCAACCCTTTAAAAACTCTTAAGTAATATTAGTTATTTTTGTAAAGAATACTTAAAATCAAGTTTTTTGGAGCAAATTGTTGACGAATAGCAGTCCCAAAAATCGGATTTAGGTACGTGTGACAAACAACTTTTTTATATGCTCTAAAACAACAATAAATTTTTTTATTATGTATGATTGGACGTTTGTCAAAGCCACTCAATTTCTGAAAAATGTTAAAATTTAAAAAATTAAGGTTTTAGGTTGTTGTATTGAACCGATAATACTATATATGTATACTACTACAATATCAAAAGTAATTTACACAATACGCTTGGGCTTGGGTTTTCGTTTGCGGTAACAGTTTTGAAAGTGATAAAAATTGTTCATTTCATTTTTATTTTAAGGAATAACCATAAATAATTGTAACTTATTTATATTGTTTGTATATTATATTATATATATTTATATTAATTATATATATATATATATATAATATATATAATATATATATATATATATATATATATATATATATAAACTTTTAATACTATAATATAATATATATATATATATATATTATATATATATATATATATATATATATATATATATATATATATATAGTATATATACAGGTTCGGAAAAATGCGTTAGGAAAATTTAAGGGATAATTCTACATAGAAAATAACGTTAGTAAGTATTTGAAATGTCGAGATCTTATGGTTACGAATAAGGGTAAATTCAATTTTTAGCTTTGTTTTCCGCCATATTACATTTAATTATTTCCATCAATTTAGTTGATGTTCGGCCAAACCGCGCTCTTTAGGTTCCAATATTGACGTTAGTGTTCTTTGAACACGCTAGAGGCACTTTCCTAAAACACAAAATTTATTTACACCCTTCTTTTATTTGACAGATATTGCAAACTTATACATCAGCTTAAGACAATTAAAAACTTAAAAGAATGTACTTTATCAATGTCGATAACAACCATTTAGCCACAAATCGATATCAAATTTTTCAGTTTCATCAAATTAACCATGTATTTAAATGAAATCAACAAATCAAGTCGCCTGTATATGAATTTGACAGATAATGATTTTATGGTATATTTATTAATAAATTTGTAACAAGAAACTTAACACTAAGTTAATATGAACTAATCTTAATGGTAACTTATAAAATGATGCTATAAAAAGGAAAATTATAACATATTTTCAATGCCCCCTATTCATTTATACATGTTCTAATACTTTTTAATGTTTTTTATGCGAAAAATATACCAACTGTATTTTTAATAATATCACAACCATTCATTATCCGTTGAAAATCATTTATATCATTTACGTCTTACAGCTAAAGCTTCAATGCAAAAAAAAATCCATTGGATGGGGTGGAGCGCCATCCGAGTATCACATGTTTAATCTGGTTTGTAGGAAACGTTTTTAAGCATGTTAGTGTTAAAGAAAATTTAAATAAACCTGTCTATTTAACAGTCCGTCATAAATGGTCCTATTAGATGATCTCCTATAATTTGGCCCTACAATCAACGAAACCTTCTGATGCTGTTTTCCACAATGACGTGAGGGTTTAAAATTTTGCGTATTACGAAAATTGTAATCCATCTCGCGTGAATGCTGCTTCGTTATTAAACAAAATTAATTGATGAACTGGTTTCTTCATATTTTCAAAGACTATTGCACATGTCCATCGTAGTTGTGATCACCCTCATAAAGTGCTTAAACCTTCTGAACATAAATGGGGACGAGTCTTCATGAAGAATTTGCCAAGCAGAAATAGCAATTCCCTCTGTTACGCAAGATTCTTGTGCTAATACTTATTTTCTTCTATTCTTTCGATAACTCTTGTTCTCTTCAACAGTTCTAACATGCCTTGGTCTGCCTTTATCAAAAACAATTTTGAAAGAACCTATCTCCCAAGTCGTCTGAAATGTTGATGAAAGTTCGACATGGAGCATTCTTTTCTGAAAGTTGCAATATAAATCTGCCGGGTTCTTTGCATTCCCATGTGAATATTCTCGTTCCATTATAGCAATGTATGTTTTAACACGAAAAATTATTTAAACTCAACAGTAATGCAACAATATTTGTCAAATTTCGCAAAATTTGACACAAGACTTGATTTGTTGATTTCATTTAAATACATGGTTAATTTGGATGAAACAGATAAAAACGATGTCGATTTGTGTAAATGGTTAGGTTTAACATTGAGAAATACATTCTTTGAGTTTTAATTGTCTTTAAGGTGGTGTATTCAAGAATATCTGTGCAAATAAAGATAGGGGTAAATAAATTTGTGTCAGGTAGTGATCTAGCGGTGTTCAAGAACTACTTTGACGTTTGGAACCCAAAGAGCTCGGTTCGTATGCCGAAAATCAACTAAATTGATGGAAGAATAAATGTAATATGACCAACAATAATGAACTTTACCCTGTATCTTGGTAACCAGGATGAATTTAAAAATCAATATGTATTACATAATAACTATATATTATATACTACAATATAAAAGTAATTTACACAATACCTTTATGGAGATTTCTTTTCGTAACAGTTTTGAAATATAATAATTGTTATTTATATTATATATTATAATATATAATATATATATAATATATATATATTGTTATATATATATATATATATATATATATATATATATATATATATATATATATATATATATATATATATATATATAAATATACATATATATGATAAGTATTAAAAATTAAAGAAATTTTCAGGGTAATTAAGGTAAAAAGAAACAATTAACTATTGTTTCTACAACGGTCCTTGCCGCGTTAAATACGGTGTGTACTTCCTGTGAGATCAGCGAAGTTAAACAAAGCCTGTGCTGTTGGTTCACTGGTGGCACTATCGCGTTGTCTAGAAGGTGTAGAATGCAATATTTGCATGTTTTAATTCTTGGACAACGTTGACGAAACTGGAGAAAAAATAGGTTTTTTTTATCTTTGTGACAGCTCACGAAGGATTTTTCATGTTCATATATAATATATGCTAGACATATACATATACATACATGCTCCTAAGTACCAGAGTACCGTGAGTGCCGGGTTTTCCGATGTTTAACCCATCTTTTTTCCCCAGTTCCGTCAACGCTGTCCAAGCACTGAAACATGCAAATATTTGCATTTTACAGCACCTTTGAGACAACGCGGTAGTGCCACCACGGACGTTATTTTTTTAAATAACTACTATATATGTCTCCCCGGCGAGGATTCGAACCCGGATCGCCGGCGGAGCGAGCCGAGACTCTGACCACTACGCTACCGGAGAGGCAAAAGGTAAAACATTTTAAAACCGGCAACCACGATTCAAGTACTCAATATATACAAGCCTTAGTGGACTGTCACAAAATTAAAAAAAAACATTTTAAATAAAAATTTAGGTATATTTATAAACCTTAAGTCTCAAAATTGCTGAACGAACTTATAAATTTCTTAAATATACGCAAAACTTAACATTTTCAGTTAGTAGTAAAATATGATTGTAAAGGAGGTCGGATTTATTGGCCAGGAGTTTGAATTTAAAGTGCAGTGCTACAATTTCAAGACAATGCTAACTGATATTTAAAATATTGTATTTTTTTTCATATTTATAAAAATTAAAAACTTCCCAATTTAAAAATGTCACATATTTTTAACCTTTTCATCATAATTGTTATAATTTTTTTTTAATATAACGAACTTGTTACAAGGTGTATTTATTTATTACAAACACACTATTTAATATTTGATGCAAAAACTACCTACCACAAAAAAAACTAAAAATTCTATAAATGTTTGCAATTGAACCTTACAAAATTTCTTGTCGTTAAGTAAAAATGTTCTTTAAAAAAGCAATACCCCTGCTGCTTTGATGCAAAAAGGCCTTCATCTGCAATTTAAAAAGGAAAAAACAAAATTACAAATTCCCAATGTTTTGTGCTAATGCTTTTTTTTACCGATATAATTTGCTAGGTAAAAGCAAATGTTGCTTACTTTGACAAAACGAAAACATAATAACGCCATTTGCTGTTCCATTTTCAGATTGACAAAAAGGGCTTACAATACATGAAAAAATCTGCACACTTTCCATGCCTGAAACATCACGACGAACGGCCTATAAATATTTTTAAACTAAAACTACGTTCTATACAAAAGTACCTTTACAATATTCTTTCTGCACTATGAAAATTAAGCTGCTGTCAAAATTTAAAAATGCTTCAAATTAAATTCAACCTTAAATCTTAGATGCCTTTTTCCGATGAATAATTCTTTGCATCATGTAGAACGTTATGAGAAATTTAGCAAAAATAAAAAAATTTATTATTTTAAATAAATATAAAAATTATATAAATATATATATATATATAAAATTTTTATAAATATATATATATATATATATATTATAATAATATATATATATATATATATATATATATATATATATATATATATATAATATATATATATATATATAATATATAATATTTATATATATATATATATATAAAAACAATAATTAATGAAATGTTTACAACAACCCCCATTAACAGCTAAACAATATCCCAACCGATCATAAAATTCATTTCTAACCTTGCTAAGTTGATATTGCGAAATTTTATTAAATTTTAACGAAATAGCGTTTTGTAGCTGGTTTATATTCCCAAATTTTACACTTTTATAAATGACACTTTTATAAGTGACCCCACAGAAAGAAGTCATTCGGTGAAAGATCAGGTGACCTGGCTGGCCAAAGTATCCGGTACCGTGAACCAATAATATTGCCGTTAAAAGCATTTTCCAGGTACTCTCTAACCATATGGGCGGGGCAACCATTCATTTGGTACCAGATCATTTGATCTTCCCGAACAACTTCTTCCAAGGCGGGTTCAATTTGATTTTGAAATTAGTCCAAACAGGTTTCTGCTGTCAGGTTATAGACCATAAAAAGGGTCCCATGATAGGGTGATCGATAATTCCCACGAATACATTTGTTTTTGGGGATATTGTGTCCGAGTATGAACAAAGCGATGTTTATTTTCTTGGCTCCAATACTAGCAATTCTAAACATTTGGTTCATTGTTGTCATTATATTGTCATGTATATTCATCGGTAAAAAAATATTTCTTAAAAAATTTCATACCGTTGTATGATGTTTATTTACCTCTTGCCCAAGATCTTCGTACTAACAATTTTGTTTTTACACTCAGTAGAATATTAAGATCTCTGTTCTCTCTTTCTTCAGCTCTTTTTTTGATATCCTAAGTTGAACATTTACAATTATTTACTACGGTACCTTTGGACTCGAACTTACTGACAATAAGTTTAATAGTTGAAATGGACGGAATGGGCTTGGTGGGTAAATAAACTGAAAACATTTCGGATACTGCTCTAAAACTGTTTTCCCTATAATCCACTTAATTATGGATACTTTTTCGTCTATTGAATAATTCATTTTTTTTTTCAAATACCGACTGTCAATGATTTATTGACACTTTTCCTCATGTCAGGGACAATATTCATTTTACTGGTACCTGTTTGGTTTTACCTGAACCGAAAAGTTGGTAATTTTGCAATTACATTTAATTGAAAAATTCAAGATTCGCTTATTAATTTTTTTTAAAACTTGGCACAAGGGCTTGTCAGATTGGCCTCTTCAAAAAGTTATCCTACATTTTTTGTGTAAAATGTACAGGGGAGCCAATATATGATTTATTTTTAGCCCTTTTCCATGGGTCTTAGTAACAATTTTAAGAAGTAAACTAATTTCTCTGGATAATTTTTTATCGAAAGGTGAGCTTTATTACAAGATACATAGTGCCACTAAAAATAGTCTATGCTAAAATATGGCGTTCTACGAAATACAAACACAATCTAGAACAAACTGCGCTGACTTCATTGAGAGCACTAATATATTAGTGTTTAGATTGTGTATACAAAATTTAAATGCGCCTATTTGCTGTAAGGTTTATGTTATATGATATTTTATTAAAGCGTAATGAAACCCTGTATACTTTCATATACTACCTATCTTTAAATTATATGTTAGTTTTATTGTAGTAATCAATATGAATGAGTTATTTTAAATATTTTTGGTAATAATTTTTTATATTCCTGAAAGCTGAAAGCATTTACTTTTTAAAGTTCCTACGTTTTAAAAAGTAAATATTTTAATTTATCCCTAAGTAAACGCGGAATGGGTTTATTATCTTCACGACCTGGCGTAATATGTTTAAGGCATTTTTCTACTGTAAGGGTGGTATTAATGGGTTTTATTGCAATATCATTTTACCCAATTTCTTTACAACTGTAAGTGTTTATTATAAAAACAAATTGTGGATTTTGGCTAATAAGTGCTAGTTCTATGGTTTTTTTCACCAATGCTGCTTCTGGAGTGTAATTTAAGCCTTGGACCATTTTCTATGATGGTCTTAGTTTGTGACCTATGCATTTCTGATATTCTTTAATCCTTGGTGATTTTTTTAGCTTAACTAACTAACCTATAATGTAATTTTTAATTTGGGATCCAAAACGTTAAGGGTTTTAATGTTAAAATATATTTTTTTCTTTTAACTCGAGTTTTTTATTTACATCCTTTACAACCTACTTGTCCTGTTAATCATCTTTGGCAAAAAAAATATGAAAGTCTTTGTTTACGAGACAAACTACATTTATTTTAACAATTTTAAATGTTGTTTTTTTTGCAAAAAAAAATTATAGGCCATTACTAATATTTGCATGCTAATGGTTGAGTTACATAAAATATTAGTAACTTAGTCCCTGCAAAGGAGTTTTAAATAAAACTTAAATTTTAATAAAAAACCATTGACTAAAAATTCCATAACTTGTTGTTAAATGCATTATTCATAATATAAAACTAGCACCTTATATTCAGAGAATAAAATATGACAATCTCGTAGCAGCAAACCGCGAAAAAGCCAAGTAGGAAACACTTTACTGCTTTATTAGAAAATATATCCTCCTTTACTCTTGGGAAGTTAAGAATATTTTTCTCAATTTCTGCGTTATAAAATACTAATCGAAAAAAACTTTTTAAATCAAGAATGCACCTTGATTTACTATGTGGATTTACAACATTTTAAGACACATTTATTAAGTTAGTTTCTTACCTTTTGTAATACTGCAATTTTTTATATAAATAATAGGGTTAAGACGCCATCGTTAAACATAGATTTAAAGAAATGCACTTATAAGTATCTAAACCTAATTAGAGGATTATGTTACACAATGCAATAGTAAAAAACAAATCTTTTTATGGTTCTGCCGGGATTATAGAAAACACAATATGTAGCTGTGCAAAATAATGGTGGTCCCAGAATAAGTATGAGACGTTTGAACGTAAATATATACTTGTTATGAAAATAGGAATTTACCTGACCTTTTAAACTCAAAAATGTTTTTTTCCGCGCAGCGCAAAAAAAAGGCCTTCCGTGCTTACAGAACCTGTTCTTGATATATGTGGCCGAATGGAGCACATTCCTAACAAATCAGTGGAGAAATTGACAGACCGGTAAGGATACTATTTTAAATAAAAATTGAAATTTATGTTTACAGTGCCATACATTTTTTTTGGAAATGTTTGTTGATACTTGCCCTAAAGCACTACCCAAAAAAATTGGAAATGCATCCATATAAGGTCACAGTATTGCAAGAATTCCTTTCACCAGATTTTCAAAAGAGGGTGCAGTTTTGTCAATGGTTTATTGAGATTCTTAACAATCAATGATGTTTTGGACCGTACTTTCTTCTCTGATGAAGAGTGGTTTCAATTGTCCGGTTAAAATAATTGGAGTTTTTTGTACATTGTTCTATCTTAATTTCTTTTAGCATGTAATAATTATCCTAATTTTTTTATTATGTAATAATTGATGTGTAAAAACACTTAGGTAGTGTAATTTATTAATAATGTACAAATAAATCTAAGTCATGTCCATCATTTTAAGTCAAGTGGTTTTATTTAAATAATATGAATAAACTGTGTAAACTACAAGTTAATGTGACTTGAAATTTCTTATTAAGTTTGAATTTTTGAAAATCCAAAAGTATAATAAAAATTATTAACGGATCTTCGCTAAAACCAACATAGTCAAGGGAACATGGCACCAAAAAATCCAAAATCTTAAAAAAAATCACCACAGTTATCTATATTGCAATAATGAACCATTTAAATGCTTTTTGGAACTCTTAGTTTATTTGGGCTGTGTGTAGATGTTAAGCATATATCATTTTTATTTAAGAAAAAATAGACATTAAGTACCCCGACCGGGAAGGTTTGTTATAAGGCACATTTAGAAGAGACTGTAAAAGAGAAACTAAACCAAATTGTCACAAAAATTAATTTGCTTAGATTAAAGATATTGTCGGATTTTATGGGTCCTAATCATATTTTTGTAACCTTTTTCTATAGAAAAAAATGTTAATTTTTAGAAAATATCCAAATAAAATAATTTGATACTGACACATTTCGCGATTTTTAGGTTGACGATACTAGTAATATTTGGGGAATTAAAATTCAAAAATATTTTTTTTACTCAAGAAAATAATACTAAAGCCAATCATCCTTTGTTAATAAAACAAATTATAAATCTGCATCTGTACCTATTTATCCTTTTAGTAATTAGAATTATTTAAAATATTTTTCTGGTAATTTAGTCACAGCCTGGTTAAGAAAAGATCTTAAGTTTAACGGATTTTGTGTATCATAAACACAAACTTCTTATTCTTTTTTCCTGACATTACAACTCTGGGTAAGTCCTAGCCGCGTCCACTATTGGTCTCCATCTTCTACGATCTTGTGCTTTCACTTGCCAGTGCTGGACTCCCATCTTAGATAAGTTTGCTGCGACAGCCATCTTTTTCTGGGTCTATCTTTTAGATCCTCTGCGATTTGGTCTCTCAAGGAATGCCGTTTTTATTAATCTGTGGTCTTCTGATCTTACTATATGACCTGCCCATCTTATTCGGTTAGCTTTTATGTGCCTGACTATATTTCCACTGCCATACATTGCCGCCAATTCAGCATTGTGGCGTCTTTTCCACACTCCTGTTATTTCATCTCTATTGGGTCCAATTATCATTCGGAGAACTCTTCTTTCAAACACAAGAAGCTGATTTATTTCCCGTTGATTAAGGGTCCAGGTTTTGCTGCTATAAGTAAGTACCAGGCGAATTATTGACCTGTACAAAGTTAGTTTCGATTGGCTCTTTAACAGTTTAGATTTCAATAATGTTGTGAGAGAGTATAACGCTCTATTTCCCGCTATTATTCGTGCATCTTTTTCCACTCGATTGTCATCCGTGATTACCGCTCCTGGGTACTTAAATTCCTTAACCACTTCGAAGTTGAACTCATCAAGGGTTATATTCTTCCTGATTCGGAGCCTTGGATTCCTTGTAACTACCATGTATTTTGTATTTTCTTCGTTTACTTATAGGCCCAGATTACCTGCTTCTTCCTCCAGCTGTAAAAAAACATCTTGCATGTCTCTTGTTAAATGAGTCACTGTGTCTATGTCATCAGCAAAGGCCAACAGTAGTTTTAAACATTGACAAGCAAAATTTTCTGTTAGTTCTGACGCTATTTTGTTAACTGCATATTTCAAGGCAAAATTAAATAACAACGGCGATAGGGGATCTCCTTGTCTGAGTCCTGATGTTACACTGATTGGCGTTGATGTTCTATTTCCTACCCTTACCTGTGCATAAAAGTTTGTTACGCACATTTGTGTTAGCTCTACTAATTTCCTTGGTATGCCCATCTCTAACATTAACATAACCTGCTTCTTTTTTTGGAGTCATATGCTTGCTGGAAATCCACGAAAAAGTTTTGATTTTTTTGATGACGACCCTCTAGATCGCTGTTAAATCTGTATCGGTGGATAAACAGATTGGTTTTTATAACCAGGATCGACACTTTACGACAGTTTTCTCCCATGGCCTCCAGTATTTATCAAAATTTTGCTCCCATGGAAAGCGCATTTATCTATAAGCGTGGTAAAAAGAGCCCGGTCGGCATATCCCGACAAAAACATATTGTTTTTTTAAAATCTTACTTATAGGTGACGGAACTACAAAAATTATAAAAAAAAAAAACACATAAGTTTGACGGGAAGGACTTTCGTAAGGAATCGTGTTACCAATTTTTTTATAAATTATTTTAAATGTATAACAAAATATTTGCGTATGAGTTCTTAATAATATAGATATACTTGAGAAGTAATTACAAAAAATAAATATGACCAGTATATAAATCTTACAATTTATATATTTAAGAAAAACATTTGATTTATTATTTGGTACCTTATTGTTTAATGTATTATTTATAGTATAAAACCAGCCAGAATATAATTCTGGAAATAAAATATGACAGTCTCGTAGCAGCAAGCCGCGAAAAAGCCAAATAGGAAACACTCCACTGCTTTATTAGAAAATATATCCTCCTTTACACTTCGGTTGTTTGGAAGATTTTTCGCAATTTTTACGTCGTGATTTTTATTGAGGTCGTAAATTTCTCCAGTAAGTTTAGTTTATTATTTTAAAAATAAAAATGCAATTAGAATGACATAATTTTTAAAGAAAAAAAAAAATTAAAAAGGGGTTTAAAATCAATTTAAAAAAAGGACAGGTTGTCCCAAATTCGAGCCTTATCATTAGGATCTTCAATAAAAGAGAATTGCATTTGACCGAAACTCCCTTTTCTTTTTAAAATAATCTTCTTCTTGGTTTTAAAATTTTTTAAATTAAAAAAAAAACCCCCAAAAAATTTTAAGGGAAAATGGAAAAAACCCCAAAAATTTTTAAAAAAATTTTTTTAAAAAAAAAAAAAATTTTAAAAAAAAAAAAAATTTTTTTTTTTTTTAAAAAATTTAATTTTAAATTTTTTTAAATTTTATAATTTTATTTTTTTTAAAAAAAATTTTTAAATTTTTTAAAAAATTCCGGGGGGGGAAAAAAACCCTTTTTTAACCCTTTTTTTAAAAAAAAAAAACCCCAAATTTTTTAAAAAAAAAAATTTTTTTAAAATTTCCAAAAAATTTTTTTTAAAAAAAAAAATTTTTTTTTTAAAACCAAAAAATTTTTAAAATTTTTTTTTAAAAAAAATTTTTTAAAAAAAATTTTTAATTTTCCCTTTTTTTTAAAAAAAAAAAAATTTTTTTTTTAAAAAAAACCTTTTTTTAAAAAAAAAAAAAATTTTTTAATTTTTTTTTAAAAATTTTTTTAAAACCCAAAAAAATTTTTTTTTAAAAAATTTTTTTTTTTTAAAAAAAAAACCCCTTAAAAAAATTTTTTTTTAAATTTTTTTTTTTTAAATTTTTAAAAGGGGTTTTAAAAAAAAATTTTTAAAACCCCCAAAAAAATTTTTTTTTTTGGGTTTTAAATTTAAACCCCAAAAAAAATTTTTTAAAAAAATAAATTTTTTAAAAAAAAAAAAAAAATTTAAAAAATTTTTTTTTAAAAAAAAAAAAAAATTTTTTTTCAAAAAATTTAAAAACCGGGAAAAAATTTTTTTTTTTAAAAAAAAATTTTTTTTTTTAAAAATTTTTAAAAAAAATTTTTTTCCCCTTTTTTTTAAAAAAACCCAAAAAAAAAAATTTTTTTTTTAAAAATTTTTTAAAAAAAATTTAAAAAAAAAATTTTTTTTTTAAATTTTTAAAAAAAAAAAATTTTTTATTTAAAAAAAATTTTTTTATTTAAAAAAAAAATTTTTTTTTTTTTTAAAAAAATTTTAAAAAAAAATTTTTAATATTAAAAATTTTTTTTTAAAAAAAATTTTTAAAAAATTTTTTTTAAAAATTTTTTTTTTAAAAATTTTTTTTAAAAAAAACCTTTTTGGGTTTTTTTTTTTTTTAAAAAAAAAAATTTTTTTTTTTTTGGGGGGCCTTTTAAAAAAAATTTTTTTTTTTTAAAAAAAAAAAATTAAAAAAAATTTTTAAAAATTTGTTTTAAAATTTGGAAAAATTTTTTTTTTAAAAAAAAAATTAAAAAAAATTTTTTTTTTATTAAAAATTTTAAAATTTTTTTTTAAAAAAAATTTTTTTTAAAAAAAAAAAAAAAAAATTTATAAATTTAAAAATTTTTTTTTTTTTTGGGGGGGGGGGGTTTTTTAAAAAAAGTTTTTTTTTTTTTCCAAATTTTTTTTAAAAAAAATTTTTTTGGGGGGGGTTTTTTTTTTTTTAAAAAAGGGTTTTTTTTTTTTAAAAAAAAATTTTTTTTGGTTTTAAAATTTTTTTTTTTTGGGAAATTTTAAAAAAAATTTTTTTTTTTTTGGGGGGAAAAAAATTAAAAAAGAAAATTTTTAAAAAAAAATTTTAAAAAAAACCCTTTTTTTTTTTTTTCCCCCCATTTTAAACCGGGAAAATTTTTTAAAAAAAAAAAATTAAAGGGGCTTTAAAAAAAATAAAAAACCCAAAAAAAAATTTTTTTTTTTTTAAAAAAAGGGTTTTTCCCAAGCCCAAAAACCCCAAAAAAAAAAAATTTTTAAAAAAAAAATTTTTTAAAAAAAAAAAAAAAAAATTAAATTTTAAAAAAAATTTTTTTTTTAAAAATTAAAAATTAAAAAAAATTTTTTTTTTAAAAATTTTTTTTTAAAAAATTTTTTAAAAAATTTTTTTTTTTTTTTATTTTTTAAAAAATTTTTTTTTTTATTTAAAAAAATTTAAAAATTTTTTTAAAAAAATTTTTTTAAAAAAAAAATTTTTTTTTTTTTTTAAAAAAAAAAAAAATTAAATAAGGGGGGTTTTTAAAAAATTTTTTAAAAAAAATTTTTTTAAAAATTTTTTTAAAAATTTTTTTTTTAAAATTTTTTTTAAAAAAAAAATTTTAAAAAAAAATAAATTTTTTAAGTTTTAAAAAAAATTGGGCCTTTTGCTTTCCCCCCTTTTTTTAAAAAATTTTTTTTTTTTAAAAAATTTTTTTTTTTAAAAAAAAAAATTTAAAAAAAATAAAAAAATTTTTTTTTTTAAAAAAAATTTTTTTAAATTAAAAAGGGGGAAAAAAAACAAATTTTTTAAAAATTTTAAAAAAATTTTTTTTTTTTAAAAAATTTTTTTTTGTAAAGGGGAAAAAAAAAAAAAAAAAAAATTTTTTATTTAAAAAAAATTTTTTTTAAAAAATTTTTTTTTTTTTTTCCTTTTTTAAAAATTTAAAAAAAGGAAAAATTAAAAAAATTTTTCCCCCTTTTTTTTTTTTTTTTTAAAAAAATTTTTTTTCCCCAAAAAAAAAGGGTTTTTTCAAAAAACTTTTTTGGGAAAAAAAAATTTTTTTTTTTTGGAAAAAAATTTTTTAAAAAATTTTTAAAAAAAAATTATCCAAGGCGATCAATAAACTCCGTTGCACATTTTAATCATTTCCCGAGTTAGGGCCGCACTTTCTGAATTCTTTTTCAAGTCGTCTAGATTATTTGGCCTATTAACAAATACCTTCGACTTGAGGTATCCCAAAAAAAAAGTCCATTGGTGTTAGGTCAGGCGGCCTAGCGGCCATACGATGGGTCCTCTCCTTCCTATCCACCGATTGGGAAGGTTTCATCCAAAAATTACGCATAGTGGCAGCATAGTGCGGAGGGCACCATCTTGCTGGAAAAATTGTTCTTCTCAGGATAGTCTGGGTCCAATGGATTTGAAAATAAAGCGAGTAATGCTGAGACTAATTCAAATTGGAGAAAATCGAGATACACTTGTCCCGTTAAAGTCTGTTTAAAGAAAAATGGACCTATTGCTCTTCCACATCACACATTAAGTTTTTAAGGGTACTGGGTGTTCACCTCCATCATCCAATGCGGATTTTCTGTTGCCCAATATCGACAATTTTGTCTGTTCACATTACCATGCAAACAGAACGTTCAATGTGCAATGGGGGCGCCAATTTCATCGACAGTTGCCAGATGGTCATGAAATTTTTGGAAGAAAATGTCATACAAAATTTAAATATTCCCATT
Organism: Listronotus oregonensis; assembly: GCA_019359885.1. Lineage (NCBI taxonomy): Eukaryota > Metazoa > Arthropoda > Insecta > Coleoptera > Curculionidae > Listronotus > Listronotus oregonensis. The sequence continues at coordinate 87,808 of JAHBCN010000522.1, forward strand.
ATATTTTTTAAAAGATACGTCGACGATTGCATTACGGCTGTACCAGAGGATAAGATCACCGATGTGTTAGACAAATTAAACTCATATCACCCAAAACTGCAATTCACTCTTATAACTGAACTAGATGGCAGAATAACTTTCTTGGATTTGACAATTATAAGAAATCAAGAGATACATAAATTAAAAACAATTTGGTACACCAAACCAACATGGAAGATACCTTAATTACAATTCAAACCACCCGTCAAATCAAAAAAATAGTGTCATTATAGGACTGGCAGATAGGGCAATTCAGTTAACATCTCCCGTATATAGAGACAAAGTACTACATAAAGTCAGAGCTGTTTTACAAAATAACAATTTTCCTATAAAACTCATTAAAAAAATAATAAAACAAAGAATACACAAATTTTACAACAAGGAAACGTCCAACAATAAACCAGAGAATGTAGAAGATAAAAAATATATAGCTATGCCATACACCAGTAATTTATTTGAAAAAATTATATATATTTTAAACAAGAATAATATAAGGATACAAAATTAAAAAGCCGAACATCGCACAAAAAAAATCAAATGTTTTCTACGCAATTCCATGTTCAAATTGCACAAACAAATATATAGGTATGACAATCCAACATCTTCCCAATCGCTTAAATGGTCACAAATACCAAAAAAAGCATCTACCGCATTACACACACGAACACGAAACAAAAGATCATTTTTATAATTTTTGCAATATACAAAAAAAATTCCACTTACAAAATGCATGTATTCGCTTTTTAGATATTTTGCGTGAAAAGAAGTGCTACCATTTTTGCTTATTGGGATTACAAAATAAAACTTAAAAAGTATGGCAGAGGTCTTATTTATTCTTTTAAAAAGCGTTACTAATTTCTATTTTTCTTTAGTGCTCATAACCATCCTCGAGCACTAAGCTCTATTTTCCAAGTAGGTTTATTTACGTAAATAGCCGAAACATGCCGCAGAATACATTGTAAATTTAACGTCATAAATACAAACCGCCCTGCTTTCCCAGCATTGTGTCGCATTTTTATATTCCCAAAACTCATGAAATATTCATTTGCCTATTTATCGAAGGCAAATATTGAGAGCATTGGTTTATCACACCGAACAGTTTGGAACAAAATTAAATCTACTGAAAGACAAAAAAAGACTAACCAACACATAAGTAATAGAAACTATTGTATTACATTTATTTTTTATTAATTTGTTTTTGGTATTAGGAGCAATGCTAATAAGAAAATACAAATTACCTAATGATGTCAATCACAATATTCTAGTGGTGTTAAAAATCAAGTTATTTAAAGTTTGGGCTGCCAGTTTATAAACTCATCTGCGAGCGTAAGTAGTGTGTGTAAAAATAGAATTATATGGTAAATTAGATTAGCACAGTGTATGAAGGGTTTTCCCTTGGAATTTTAATGTACCGGTTCAATCGACCTAAAACTTAGACAGTAAGTAGAAAATATCTCAAAAAGCAAAGTTTATATAATGCCGTGATGTGCTTTTACCTAGAGGGTGGGAGCCACCCCATCTGGAGGGTGAAAAATATACCATTGAAAATAACTTCAAAAATCGATAAAGGGGTAAATTTTAAGCAAAAAGTTCCCAAAGAACAATTTTCGGTAAGTCAATGTTTTCTGAGTTATTCGTAATTGAAAATGTTCTTTTTTCATTAAAAAAGAACATGTTTTTCAATAGTTTTTCGCGAATAACTTGGAAAATTAACATTCTACAAAAAAATATAAGAAAGGAAATAAAGTCTATAAGAAAAAGGAAAAGATTATTTTTTCTTTCATCCATATATGTGCAATAGGTACTGAAAAACGGCTGGTTAAAAATAATTTTTATCTAGCGGACATTAAGTTACATGCATTTAACGTTAAAAATTTCCTGCATATTCATATATATATATATATATATATATATATATATATATATATATATATATATATATATATATATATATATATATATATATATATATATATATATATATATATATATATATATATATATATATATATATATATATATATATAAATTATTTTAAAGATTTAAATTTGGAGGTTAAACGGCTTTAAAAACATGGTTCTCTCTCGCAACTGCAAACTTTTAGCAGCCATATTTCTGGTAATTTTTTATTACAATTTATATAAAATCAATTTTATTTTCTTAGGGTGTCGGTCCTAGAGGGCCTGCTTTTGTGTTTTTTAAAATTTTTGTTTTCTTCCTTAGGACTTACAACTTTAGAAAAATGAACCAAATAAAAAAATCATTTACTTACCGCTACTTGCAATTAATTGACAGACATATTTTTTGTGTAAAAAACAACTGGCACTTTTGTGTAATTAATTTATATTACTATTACTTATTTTTATTTAATAAACTTTAAAACCTAATTAATGCACAATGTGCTATTATGTTAGTTTGTCAAAAACATTTTTTTTTGTGAATTACAAACCACCCCATGGTTATTTAAGGGTTAAATTATTGCAATTAAATATTTATTATACGGTAAACTATTAAAATAATGTTTTTCTACAATATACGCGTCATAAAATAATTTTAAGATAAAAAAAATATTTTTTGGAACTTTGTTATTAAGGGTGGTATTTAAGGGTCGAAACGTTACAAATAAAATGTAAATTATAAGTTACAGCATTAAAATATATTTATGGCACCTATTAAGATGTGATTTTAATTTTTTGACATAAGGATTAGTTTTTACCGCCTAAAAATAAAAAGCACACCTAAAGCATATATAAACTTTGATCTAGAAGGTAAAACAAAAGTAATTCTATATTTAAAAAAAAAATTGAAACTGTACAAAAAGTTCGGAGGTCACATACCTTTTTTCTACCATAAACTGTACTAGATTACCAATAATAATTATTGCTTTGGTGTCATATAAGATTATACATCTTTTTGTTAAAGCAAAATAAAATAAAACTATGATTATAACAAATAATAATAATAATAATAAGTCATATGATATTACGAGGAAAATAAATATAATGGTTCTATGCAATAAATCCATCTAATTATCTGTAAAGTATTTAGACAATTCATAATAAGCCTTTTCTAACAATAGGTTTTTGACGGACAGTTTAAATTTATGAAAACTACCTATATTTTTAATACTAGCAGATTAATAATATTTTTTTAAATTTATATATTAAAGATTTTATATTAAAAAAGAACATGAATTTGTAAGGTGAAGTTGAAAATTTTGTGTTGTATTATGCGAAGAATTCTTAGTATTATTAAACAATTTGTTTTTGTATATAAGGTACTGTTTTTAAAATATAGATAGAAGTAAATGTTTAGATTTATTTTGATGTAGTTAATGGTTTACATGAATCTTGAGATTTAACAAATATACCAAACTGCTCTTTTTTCAATAAAAATACTGAATTTAATGAATACTGGAAAGAATTGCCCCAAAACAAATGCCATAGCGTATAATTTAGTTCAAGCAAAATAAATAGAATTTAAAATAAAATAAAATTCCAATTTATAATTAATTATCATTATTAATAAATAGGTTTAAGAATATAATATGGTTAAAGTAGGCACAAACACAGTATATAATTTTTGTATAATAAAGTAAGATTTTATGGTTTTTTTTTATTTATTATGTAACATGATATGACGGTAGTCAAATAATATTAATTTTGTTTTTAAAGCTTTTTAATACAATTTATGATAGGCTGCTTTGTTAGTGTTAGTAAGGTGTCAAAATTAAACGAATCTTAAATAAATGGTTAAGAAACCTTTTGATTAGTTTTGATAAATTGGAATCACCTTTGCTTTCCTAACCACTACAGGAAAATATCTTACTAAAAAGACTTACTAATTATATAAGCACTACTTTATAAACTTATTTTTACGCATAAGAAATTGAAACAGGAACTTTTCGGAAAATAAATTTATTCCAGTAGTATGTCTTTTAAGTAAAACAAAACTTCAAAAGATCACTTTAATTGTAAAATCACAAAAAACCATCCTGACGAATAAGGCCATCTGGGAGGTGTCAACCAAATCTGTTGATTCGACCAGTTGCAGTGAAAAATAAACACAGTTATCTATAAGTCACTTCTTAATTGCGAAAAAATATCATTGCTCATTACTTCTACTCGTCTCATCACAGTATTAGCAGAAAGTTGCATAGATTTTATAGCAGACACTACCCAACCGCTGTGTTCACACATCGTCGTTTGCGGTTGGGCCAGTAGGATCTTTTGGAACATGCGCTAGAGTTGCCGGTTATCGGCAACTCTTGTTGCCACCGTGTGGACCGGGATCCGAAGCTAAGGTGAACCCAAGGCTTAACTCAAGGTGTTAGCATACCGTGCTGATGAGTGTATGACATCCTGTGCCTCCAACGGAGGCTCTGAGATAAAGGGCGACCTCTCAGAGTATCTAGCCTTACTGCGGTAATGCGGGGCTCTGCCGTGGTGGACTATTACTTCCCTAGCTCCAAACAGAAAGCGAACAGAACCGCTTTCATAGGAAAAAAGTGACAAAGGTGCACTAAACGAAACGGATAAATCCGTTTCGAGAGGTGCCACTCAAGGTCACAAGCAGACATAGGTGCGCCGGCCGAAACGGGTGAATCCGTTTCGTACCGAAGTCACCGGCGCCTGTTTTACGGGGAAGGGCTAATCCATCCCGAACAAACAGGTGCTTAGGAAGGGTTCCCTTAATCCAATCTATCTGGTTCCTGTAACAAGGACCTGGTAGCTACCAACGTCACTAGACCTGGAGAGGAGGGCATGCTGGATCTAATCGTCTGCTCGTCATACTCTCCAGGAGACAGAGACACCAGAACACATCAGAACACATTGTGCTCGTGTCCGGTAGTGACACGAGTAAAAGGAGATGTAAGAACTCTCTCCCAATCTGGTATTGGATTCATTAGAAGTCTGATCCTATTGGGAGAAATATAAAAAGGTGTGAGCCACAATAGACCGAGCGGTCGCAGTGGAGGGCGTAAAAAGTCCACTCACTTTAAACCTACCTACCTACCTAGAGGGAATTATAGTTACTTCTTTTTTATTAAACAAGTCAATATACTAAGCTTAAAAAAAGTTATGCCATCTAAAACAATGGGGGTAGGCCGTAGCTGGCGCCCTCTATCAGCAACATCAAAAGTTTGAATTTCTCGCCTCAAAGAACTCCGATATTCCCAATTTTGTACCGCTAGGTCATTTCGTTAAGATAATATTACGTAAAAACAAAAACAAAATTAAAAGTTTGAAACCCTGTATCTTAGTAATTATCAACTTTAGGATAAGGCAAGTTTACGTTAATTGCTTTATTTCGATTTAAGGAATCTGCTGTTGCTCTGTGTCCCATTACTTCTGGGACATTCTGTATAACGTACGTAATAAATTTTGTTTAAAGAGATCTTTTTATTGTCATGAAGACCGTGCATTATTTCATTTTCAAAGTGTCAATAAAAAAAGGGGACATAAAATCAAATATTTATTGAATAGGTAGGTACATTATTCCATAAGATTTGTGAGAGGTATTTTGAATAAAATATCTCATTTCTCCATATACGCTTCAAATGTATATATAACCTGCTTTGCGACGTAATGAGCCAGAACACCGTACCAGAAAAAGAAGACATTTACGCACGAACACTTTTAAATTTTATGATGTAAAGGAAACTTGGCATCGCTTATAAAAATCCAATTCTCATCCAACCTGCTATAGTTATATCTGTAAAAGCTTCTACGATTCATTAAACTTTAAGAACATAGAAAATGATTTTTTTGTTTGCAGAGTGTTCAGAAAAATCCGTCAGGCTTTTATTTTTGCTACAATGTCAAACTCTTCATGGTCATTTAAAATTATACGTTTTACCGTTCTAAAAGCATTTTTATTAAATTAATTTAAATGTGGGTTTCCTTATAAATTTAAAATAGTTTAACACATTATTAAAAAGTTTTTTATTTATTATATAGGGCATGTTTTTATTTTCATTTTTTTTACGTGACACTAATTATTATAATAATGTACCGGGTGAGTCAACGATTGCGCGGAGTAGCTTTATGCCTTGAAGATTAGATTTGTTGAAAATGGGCTTTTGTAGTAAGGTATGGTGGAATATTCTGCATATTTTAAAATAATTTTTATTAATACAGGGTTCAAAAAAGTAGGATGCAACAAAGTTAGATTTTTAAATTGAACACCCTGTATTTAAATGTATTTTTGAATTGTACGTGTAATTTAATAACTTTTTAATTTTAGGTTTTATACACGAACAAGTTATAGTTTTCGAGATAATTCGACTTATTATGAAAATTTAGCGCATTTAAGCACATGCTTACTGTGAAAATACTACTTTAATTTTGTCTTTAAGCGATTCGTAACTTGTGTTCTTAGTAACCAAGGTTAAAAAAACATACTTACATGAAATATTTAAAATCTTATTTACAGGGTGTTCTCTGTTTCGATCCAAAATCAGAAAATTTCTAATTGAAAAATCTCACTTTTTTTAAATGGAACACCCAATATATTTTACTGTCATCTTACAGCTCGTCAAAAATTCTTCAAGTTTTGTAGAGAATATTCTATCCTTATTTCTTATAGTTTTCGAAATATTTTCATTTTTCCGGATTTTCTGTTAGAGAATCTTTTGTCAATATATCCCAGGGGCCATGGAAAACAAATGAAAATAATGTCACTGATACTGGATGACATTAACAATTAAATTAGATCAGTTTTAAAGTTAGGCGTTTTTACTGTAGTTTAATGTTTAGTAGACATTGGGCCACTTTAAACAGACTCAAGGTCACACGCCCCAGACTTCCGGTCTATGACGTCACAGGTATATTTTTAAAAGGGAAGTTTATATTAAAAGTATTCTTAATATTAAGAAAATGGTTTAATTAAAAAGAATAAAATTTTTGAAACTAAATTGGTAAAACAAGATAAACTTTTTGTAAAGTTTTATGTAAATTTATGTTTCATTTAATGTAGACTTTACTAATGTCACTGTGTACTTGTTAACTATTATGTTATACTTTAAAACACAAACTACCTTTTTTAAAATAAAAATTTAATAAAGATATCTTATACAGGGCCAAAAACATAATTGTGTAGAATAATACACATTTACTACGTTTTGTAAATCTCCTTAAGCGATCTGAAGCCTCTGGTTTTTGACAGCCGCGTGACATACACGGCAGTATGTAAAGTACTTGTTACGTGTCTGTCAAAAACCAGAGGCTTGGAAGATTTAGAAGAGGATTTACCAAACGGGGAAATTGAATATTACGCTACTTTACAGAAAATATGTCTGGAATAAAGCATTGTTAAAACTAAAAATAATTTCATAGATTAGCTTACAAAAAATGGACAAAAAATCAAAATTATCCTACGCACCTGAAATTTTGCATATGGTCACACTCAGGGTTAGTAGAAAAAACCGGAGCGCTCAATTATCTCAGCAACCATCAAACATAAATTGACCAAATTTTGTACGAAGGGGTAACTGCATATGATAAATTCAAAAATTGTACTAGCAACGTTGTCAAACTTATAGTTTTCTCTGTAGGTAAGGAAATTTTCAAATTTTAAATGGAATACCCTTATTTTTATTTTTGCAATCGATTGACCCTATTAATCCTATTATGAACTGATATTATTGTTTTTTTATATCTGACAATTTCAGAAATTTGGCCTCTCGCTTTTTTCGAAATAAATTAGAATACAGTCCAACCAAAGTTGCTCAAAATTAGTAGGAGAGTAACGGGGCAAGCCAAATCAATAAATTTTATTTAATTATTTTAACGTTGCCCAAGTTTATTTTTCCTAAACTAGGATATTTTAAATAAATAGTTTTATTAGTGCAGCCGATTGCTCTTGTCAACGTTAGTATGATACCAAGTTACCGATTTTTATTCTTGCTGATTCTTAAGTTGACAAACCTGCATTTTTAAAAAACAACGCAAGATCCAGCATTTTATTGTAAAAATTACCATAACCCTTAAATTGATGTGGTGTGATAAAATTTTCACTTCTTCCACTTGAATCTTAGTAAGAAATAAGTTGATTTCTTTTTCAAAATAATCAAGATGGCGTGTAATTTGCCTCTTCATTTGTTTGTCATGTCATGGAAACTTCAGAAGATATTCCAAAACAATTAGATCTGACACAATAATTGAAAATTTTTACGAATTGTAGCAAATATTGCGTATGTTATTATGAGGTTTGTACTTACAGAAAAGCAGCGAATCGAAATTCTTATTTTTCAATGATATGGGGATAAACAAAGATCTTATCAAGAAGTTTATAATTTGTTTAATGCGCTCTATCATTAAAAACAGATAAAAAAATCCACTGTCTGCAGGACAGTAACAAAATGTCTTAAAACCGGCGGAGTGAAAAGAAAACCTGGATCAGGGAGTCTGAAAACTGCTACTAATGATGAGAATAAGTTAAATGTTCTTTTGGAACTCGAAGAAAACTCTAAGACAAGTACCACACAATTAGTCCTTTATTCGCAAATATGTCAGAAATCAGTCAGAAATATTTTGTGCGAAGAAAAATTCAAACCCTACAAAATTACTTACCTTCACGAATTGCAAGAAGATGATCCGGACCGTCGAGCCCAGTTTGCAGAAGCTATTATAAAAAGATAAATAACAACCCTAATTTCCACCAAAAAATTTTGTTTAGCGATGAAGCAACCTTTGGCCTTAATGGACAAGTGAACCATCACAACTGTAGATTCTGGGGTAAAGACAATCCTCGCTGGATGTCGGAACTTTACACTCAGTACCCGGAAAAAGTCAATGTTTGGGCGGGAATTTTTGGCCACGACATCATAGGTCCATTTTTTATAGACGGCAATTTGACGGGACAAAAGTATCTTAATCTTCTTAGATAACGCATAATGCCCGAAATTAGAAATTTTAATAAAAACATTGTTGACATTTGGTACCAGCACGATGGAGCTCCAGCTTATTTCTCCAGAGGGGTCATCGAGTATTTAAATATCCGATTTCCAGAAAGATGGATTGGAAACGTGGCACTCTGGAATGGCCGGCTAAAAACTAGGGTATTCCATTTAAAATTTACCTACAGAGAAAACCATAAATTTGGAAACGTTGCTAGTACAATTTTTGAACTTATCATATCCAGTTACCCCTTCGTACAAAAATGGTTCAATTTATGTTTGATGGTTGCTGAGATAATTGACCGTTCAGGTTTTTTCCACTTATCCTGTATATATTATATTATATTTAAATTTTTTTTATCGCAATTTAAATAAAATATTGACATTAATTATTAACAAATAGGTTATTTTTTACTTTTATTTCTAATTTAGACAAAATTTTGTATCAGAAGCGCTTACTTGCAAAGCTATATATGCCCGATATAAAGCTCATTTATTAAATTAAGGGTACCTATAACTTGCGGCACCGTAGGATGTTAATAATGCTCTGCTTTATGCAGCTGTTTGTTTATTTGAAACTAGTCTCATTCGCAGGTTGTCGATGTTTGCTTTATATTATCCCGTGTAGAAGATCGGAATAAACAAGTATTATGCTCCAAGCAAATAAGGTTAAACATTTGTATTGCTCTATAGGGTGGACGAGGTCCTCCATATGACAACATTGGTCGACTGATAAACCACTTTTTTTATTAAAAAAACTTCTGCAAGCGCTTTAGTTTTAAGATACAGGACGATTAATTTTAAGTCATCAAGTAGTCGAGGCAATGAAGCACTAAAAAGGCCACAAGTTCGGAATTTTTTATACTAAGACGAATCGAAATGCGGTTTTTGCATTCGCTTCCAATTTTTTTTTGTAAAAATGTACCTGCTTTGTGACTTATACAAACCGCAAATTGCATTGCTGCAGCCAAAAATGCATTAATGCATTCAAAAAAAGCATTTTTTAAGATGGTTTTGGAAGATTAAATAACTTTGTAAATAAGAGACGGAATTGGCCCAAATCGGGTTCGTGAGGGTTTTTGAGGTCGCTGAATATAATTATGATGTTTAAATTGAGTCACAGCCAACCTGGAGCTTAGAAACGCCGATGAACGTCATATCCGTGGGAAAAACTTGATGCTCGGGGTTTTTTTAGGTCGCTGAATTTAATTATGGCATGGGCAAACACCCCCCGGACACCCGATGCTCCGGAACCTGGACGTGTACGTCATCCCCGAGAATTTTCCTGACAAGATCACTAAAAACAACCCGAAAATCATTGTAGGGGCGTTCCTTGGGGCGCTTAATCCAAATTTTACGTCGAAAACGATCCCCGAAACACCTAGTGTACCGAAACCTGGACCTGAACGTCGTCTCCGAGGGTTTTCCAGACACAACCGCTAAAGACAAACCAAAAACTGGTATGTGGGTTTTTTAAGCGCTAAATCAAAATTTTACCCCGAAAATTTACCTTCGGACACCTGGAGTACCAAAACCTCAGCCTGAACGTCATCTCCGAGGGTTTTCCTCACACAATCAAAGAAGAAAAACCCAGAATCGTTATGGAGGTCTTTTGGGGCGCTGAATCTGAATTTCACGTCGAAAATGACCCTTTCAACACCTGGTGCACCGGAACCTTTTTTTATATCGATGTTATTCCCATGAATATCAATTAAACCTGATGTCTTAGAGACTGACATCAAAAGCCCCTACAATGATTTTCGGGTTGTTTTTGCCGATCTTGTCAGGAAAATTCTCGGGGATGACGTCCACATCCAGGTTCCGGAGCACCAGGTGTCCGGAGGTCGTTTTCGCCATGAAATTCGGATTCAGCGCCCCAAAAAACGCCCTCACAATGATTTTCGAGTTTTTTACAATTTTTTCAGGAAAACTCTCGGAGATGACGTCCACGTCCAGGTTTCGGCGCACCAGGTGTCCGGGTGTTCGCCGATGCCATATTTGAATTCAGCGACCCAAAAAACCTCCGGGCGTCGAGTTTCTCTTCTTTCATGCAAGAATTTTGAAAGAGTCCCACAAAGATGACGTTCATCGGCGTTCCTGAGCTCCAGGGCGGCTGTGGGCCAATTTAATCATCATAATCGTGATCAGCGACCTCGAAAACCCCCGGAAATTTGATTTGGGGAGTTCTAACTCTCATTTACACACTTATTAAATCTTCTACAAGCCGTCTCAAAAAATGGATTTTTTGAATGCATTTTTGGCTGCAGCTATGCAATTTGCAGTTTGTATAAGTTACAAAGTAGGTACATTTTTTACAAAAAAAAATTAAAAGCGAATGCAAAATAACCGCATTCCGATCCGTCTTAGTATAAAAAATTCCGAGGTTGAATGGTTCATTACCTCGACTAAAGATGGCATTTGTTATATGTATTTAAATCCTTATAAGTCACATTTACAAAAAAAAATACACCATAAGTACATAAAGGTAATAAAAAGGATATATTATTATTTTTTTAGTATTCGGTTAAGAAGTCATAGGTAGCAATTATATCACATTTGATACAAATAAATAAACATCCCAGTTTAAAGTTTTTTACATAAATAAAATAATAGTTTAACTCAATAAGAGGCACAGTTTTTTAATTAAATCCGTTTAAAAAATAACAACCTAAGACAAAATGACCTTATAAATACATTTTAAAAGCTACCTTTTTAATTTTAAAAAATTTATTGTAGCCGCTGCTAATGAATTCTTATGAAAACAAATAATGATGTACTATCCTAAAATTGAAGAGTTTGCGACCTATATTTATAGAAAGTTTATTTCGATAAAATGCGATGTTCTGTATAATGTTTGCTATTAAAAATAATCGATCTTATCTATCTTAAAAAAAATACTTTTTATAAAAAATTAGGCAAGTTTATTTATTTACTTTACTTTATTTATTATTAAGTAGTTTTGTTTGTATTAAAAAGCATCAAAAAAGGTAAGTTTAAAGGGGATATAATAAAATGCAGGCTAGACAATCTTACAATTAGTCAGATACAAAAATACTTAACATGGTCAATGTAATGTTTGTTCGCTACTTCCAGATATTTTGCGGTACAAATTTATTTCTTTTTTCTGAGTTTAGGCTTTAGGTAAATGCCTTTCTATAACGGTATAAAAAATGTTTATTTTTAAACAGCATTTTCCATTTTTATTAAATATTATTTTATGGTAAATATAAAATATTTTTTATGCAAAAATCTTTTAATATAATATATTTTTTTTAATTTGAGTAAATCTATCTTTTAATTAAGCTCTTTATGAAAAAAAAAAGACTTTTTCTTATGGATATAAAGATTATTAAAGAAATTTAATTTTACTTTGTGTCGTGATATATTAGGTCTAAGTAGGCCCAACAATACTTTTTAATAAACGAATTCACTCCAATATGAAACACAATATTTAAGTCATGAAGTAATATATATTTTTTTTATTTCACAACAAGTTAACTATTAATAAAAAGTTAAGTCTTTGGGGTTGTTATATATGTTTGTTTCCTTAATAACATTTAAAACAAAGAAAAAGTAAAAACAAGAGGCCTACAGATTTTTTAAAAAAATGGTGTATTTGGTGTTGTTGTGGATGGCGTAATAGGTTAGTTTAAATATTAGTTTCGTTCCATATATAACCCATAAAAAAAATAATTACAATTTTTATTGTATTGATCTTTTAATTTTTTTCTGGTTAGTTCTGGTTAGTGTGTCTAAATCATCACCTTTCCTAAGTATTACTAACCACCTAACTACTTGCAAATTTTTAAATCATTGTTGTTCTGTTTAGCTTATTTAATTAGATAAACATATTTTTACTGCATAATGTATTATGTGTTATTAAAAAAATTATAGGTAATTGTAATATTTACAAATTAAAAACTAGTCATAAGAAGTAAGCTAGCTATCATTATTTTGTTATCGACAATTTTGTAATTAGCCGCCCCATTTAAATATAATTTTTACAACTTAATTATTAAAATAACAATATGCTATATTTATTATAATAAAACCAAGTAATGAAATTTCATAAATAAAAAATAATAAGAATATTTTTTTACCTAAGAAAATAATTTTAATCCTTCTTCTAGGTTAAACCTCTTTTTAGCTTTATTTAATAAAAAAAATCTTTAAGCTTAAAATTAAGTTGCTCCAAACTAACTCTTTTACCTAATTTATACAAAGTGTTTAACACAGCGTCCTATCAAAAATTATCAAAGGACAAAATATCCTTAGAACAGTCCAAGCAATAGCCCCTTTACCGCATATTTAATAAACACTTTGTATAATTATGTATAGAATATTGATACTTAACCTTTTTTTTTAAGTAACAATAAAAAAGTACTTAATTCTGATAAGAACTTATATTTTTCCTCCTAGAGACATAAAGATACATGAATGATTATGAAATAAATAATTCTTCTTTTATTATCAAGAATATAACGAAATCTCTGTAATAACCATGTTTAAACAATAAATGCCCACAGTCTTACAGCAACGTGTTAGTAATTTTAAATCTTTTTAACGCAGTTTTATTGGTTTAGTCTTGAAACAGGGTATTTAAAATATGGTTTATAAAATTTTAGGTTCGCATAAATAATTTTTAATTGGTTAATTTTCAATCTTTTTTTACATGATAGATAGCGCCTGGCAGCTTGTTTTAATCTTAAGTACTGGGCATCGGGGCTACCGGGGCATTAAATGATAAACCCATTTTTTCCCAATTTTGTTAACAATGTCTAATTCCCGAAATATGCAATTACTGCATTTCATAGTAGTTGCCAGACATTTCGGTAGTGTTCTACGGATGTTATACAGGGTGATTTAAAAAACACATTATGTCATTACTTAATAGTAGATTGCTTGGTCGAAAATAATAAAAAAATGTTGTCTAAACACAGCTCCAAAATGACTTCATTTTTTAGATACAGGGTGTGGAAGATTTCTTTTTATATTGAATTTTTCCATTAGTGTAAAAACAGATTTTTTGATTTAAATGAAACTTGGCGCAGTAAGAACACTGGTGGATAAACATCTTCTGATAATAAACTATTGTTACTATTATAAACCAGTGGGGTGGCTTAGAGCAGTTTTATTCATTTATTTACCATTTTTTTGTTATAACTTTTGATATTAACATTATTAATAGTTTAGTGTATAATACTTATTTTTGTTTTGTTTCTATATAAAAAGGTACACCTGAATTAACTTGACAAACTTAACGGCTTTGGGGTAGTTGATTTTTAGAATTGCTTTGTATGTAAAAAGTAACCTTTAAAATTAAGAATCATAGTACCTAATTTAAAGAAAAAATGTGGAAAATTATCCTCCCCCTTGCTCGAATACACGCATTTAATCTGCGTTTTATAATTAGGAGTAACTTTTTATGTAGAACCAAGCGAAAAATAGTTTTTTTGTAGCATAGTAACAATCATATTATCGCCAAAAAGTTATGAAACAATAATAGTAAAAAAATAAATAAAATTGCCCGCAGATACGCCACTCCAGAATATTTAAAAAGTTTATTATTCGAAGATAAATTTTGGTCAATGTTTAAACTGATGAATTTTATTTAAAGTAAAAAACTTGACAGGGAAATAACTAGAAAAAAATCGAAAAATTAAAAAAAAAAAAAAATTACAATTTAATTCCTAAAAATAAAGCCGTTTTAGATCCCTACGTATTTAACATCTGTATCTTATTTCTAGTAAAAAATTTTTTTCATTAAGCGATGACATATGTTTTTTAAATCACCCTATATAAGTAATTTTTAATTTTTACAATTTATTGTGTTATCTGAAAAACACTCAACTGTATACTGACCATAATCAGTAATGCTTAACCTGGCTGATTCCACAGCGGGTTTCCAACTGTAAAATATGTGAAACTCTTGTTTGTTACAGTGTACAAGTTTTTAGAATTTCTTTGATTTTGGCGTAGTTTAAGACATCGTTAACATTAAATTAAAGCTATAAGCGAGCGCCATTTTACTGATACGCTCTGCTCCGGGACGATGCTAATTTGCAATTAGCCTGATTTGCAAGTCGTCGATGATTATTTTAAATGTTAGTGTAGGTACATTAAAAGTACAGAAGGTTCATAAATAGTTTTGCATTAAGGAGGTAGTAAATATGTGATCTTACATTGTAAGCATCCTAATGTACTATTACTATATGATAAAAAACAAAGCTGTAGAGGCTAAAATTTATTTATATTTAGAATTTTGTCAAGACGTGACTATTAACTGTACATTGAGAAAAAAAACTGATTTTTCTTAAGAAGCAAAGTACCATTATGAAGCGGCCAGTAGAGCATTACTGGATTTACTGCCCAGAAAATCTCGTATACAATATCAATTAATATAAATGTTAGTAAATAAATAAACGTTGAGGTTACCTTTCAAAATTTGACATTTCACTTTTAACACTAGTGCTTTAAAATGTTACTTTAAAAGGGGCTTTTAAGTAACATTTTAAATTAAGTGCTCAGAGAGTGTTAAAAAATTTAACTTTTTAACACGTTTGTAAAAAAACTTATTTAAATTGCAAACAAATTATATTCATATTAAAAATCTTAAAAATACTCTGAAGACCACCCTATTAGCACAATTTATAGTTATTTTGGTAAAATTTTACTTTACGGACACCACGCCGATTTTAATGAATGTTTGCATACAGGGGTTTTTTGGGGCGCTGATCACGAATCTAAAATCAGTTTTTCCGGCAACCTCTGGTTTTTAAGTCATTAGGCCTCAAAGTGGACTAACCTCAAAAAGGACATTTTTCCAAGATTCCTTCTTCTTGAAACTGATTACCATCAAAATGGAACATACACTGATTGGGCACTTATATATTAAACGAATACACTAAAATTTACAAAAGTTTATTGTATATTTTTAGTAAAAATCACCTCAAATAAATTCAGTTTTTTATATACACTGATTGGGCACTTATATATTAAACGAATACACTAAAATTTACAAAAGTTTATTGTATATTTTTAGTAAAAATCACCTCAAATAAATTCAGTTTTTTATATTTTGACAACTAAATTATGAATCAGGCAACCAGTTATACATGATATATCTTCTTACAACGTACAGAAAAGTAAATTCAATTGAGATTATTTTTACTTAAAATAGACAATAAATTATTGTAAATTTTAGTGTATTTGTTTAATATATAAGTGCCTAATCAGTGTATGTTTCCATTTGTTGGTAATCAGTTTTCAGAAGGGAGAATTTTGAGGTTAGTTCAATTGGAGGCCTCATAACTCAAAAACCCAAGGGTGCCGGAAAAAACTAATTTTAAATTCGTAATCAGCGCCCCAAGAAACCCCTGTATGCAAAAATTCATAGAAATCGGCGTGGTATCCGTAAAGTAAAATTTTACCGATATTTTTTTGATAATTAAAATTTAACCGCAAACCAATAGGATCATCATTTAAAAAAGGTGCATAGAACCTAAAAACCAAAATACGTATAAAAGTTAGCTTTTTTCTGTTATATAAGAAAAACTGTAAAAATATTTGGAATATTTTCGGAAATATATCAAAAAAACTTTTAATTAAACATCATATTTAAATTTTACAAATGGTCTTTTTGGGCCCGGATATTCCCCAGAGCGTAGCGGTGTTTTTAAAAAACGATTTAAAATTTTTCCCAAAGTATTCAAAACTAGAAAAAAATATCCGGTTTAAAATCTAAGTACGAATGGTATTTGGAAAGACAATTGCGCGAATAAAACAATGTTAAAAACAAAATAATAATTAATCGACAATATAAAATACAGGTAACCATGGACGAACAATAAACTTACCGATTTTAGTCAAAACAGCATAAAATACATTTTTCTTGTAAAAATTCGTATATAAATACCTATTGGTCCTGTGTAAATAGGATACTTTTTATGTGGCGGCGACACTAGAATTATAGTGGTGTATGAAAAGGGTATTACCTAGCGCGTCAGTGGTGGATTTGAGGTATTTAAATTTTATAAATTTTCCAGGGTATTCACAATTAACTTTTATCTGGTTTTTCCGTACAACACAAACATTAAAGTTTTGGGTCTTAGGTCACTTTTTTTGAAGTGACGATATAGAGGAAATTTTATAGTATGGGATCCGAATTAGAGGCGATCATCACACACATACCAACCGGGATTTTTTTTTAATAAATACAGTATGTAAACAAATATATTGCAGATGGGTTGCATAAAATATAACGTCAATTCTTATTTTTTTATTCTAAATGACAGTACTGATATACTACTTATTTTTCTATGATTTTATAAATAAAGATTTAAATAATTTTTTAGATTTTATATTTTAAAAATTTTCAAAGGCTTTATTTATAAAGAATTTATGGAAAAAAATTAGGGGTATATCAGTACCGTCATGAAGAATAAAAATAGGAATTGATATTATACAGGAAGTATTAAATATTTTTTAACCCATTCGCAATGCATTTGTTTTTACATACAATATGTATTTGATTAAAAAAATATTTTAATCCGGTTGGCAGATAGGTGAAGGTCGTTTTTAACCACTAAAAAAATTTAAAAGATTTTTACGCCTGCAGATTGCAAGAAAACTATCTAAATACTTCTTAGACTATTTATTAAAACCAAAACATCACTGCCAATAAATAGACAATAAATAGACAATAAATCGTAATTTCAATTAATGGATTTTATCTATTAATTGAAATAACTGCTACAAAGACCTAGAAACCCAGTATGTAGCATAACATCACAAAAAAGTGATTGTAAGTGCCTTGCACGTGGATTGTCAAAGTGCCAATATTTTTAATAAATCTGATAAATAGGGCAAAAACTTTAATTAGAATTGTTTAAAAAAATGTTAGAACCCAACTTTGTGAACAAACGTAGAATTAAATTAAAAGCCATACACATTAAGGAAAAACTGCGCAGGCTTGGCCTTGAGGATTTCTGGTGTGTGTCTGTGTGTTTATGTGTATGAGGTTTTCTTTTAAGGATTTTCCCAATATGTGTGACTGGCAATAGATGTACTACTATATTATTATAATATAAGAGTATGGATTCAAAAATTATTATTTAAACCCATTCTAAAAGCCATTGTTTCTATCATCCAACCACAAAATAAGTTTTAAAAGTCCGTAATCAGTAAGACTCACTTTTTTATTTTTATGATATAAGAGATGAGGGGTTAGCTTATTTCAATATTAAATTTTATATTACCTTTTCTGATGCTATCAAAAAGTCCTAACAAAAACTTTTTGATACATGAACCTATTATAAAATATAAAACCTAGTTTTTTAGGGCTAATTGCGAAAACCTAATTATTAAAAAATAACCGTTGTAGACAGGTACTGATAGAACAAACATTGTATTGATTTCTAACTCAGTTAATTTTAAAATGTTAAAGTCAGCCGCGTGGGAAAAAAGCAGAATCCATTAATTTTTCCGCAACGGCTTTTGGTTGCTTGTTAGAAATCAGAAAATCCTGAGAAAAATCTTGTGTAAATATAAGGTTACGTAGATACCATAATATGCTTGATCTAAAACGTGACTTACTTTAAAAAAAAATTTGAGGATTTTTTGTTTTGTTGAAAGTAAATATTAATTTTTTTAAATCGTCTTAGAAAAAAAGTCATATTTAAAAGCTTGGTGATTTATAATATAATTTTTTTACTACAATTAAATTGCAATAAACAAAAATTGTAACTACATAGTTATTTTTATTCAGTAATATAAAAGTA
This sequence comes from Listronotus oregonensis, assembly GCA_019359885.1. Taxonomy (NCBI): domain Eukaryota; kingdom Metazoa; phylum Arthropoda; class Insecta; order Coleoptera; family Curculionidae; genus Listronotus; species Listronotus oregonensis. Next base: position 106,525 of record JAHBCN010000522.1, read on the forward strand.
TTTTCCTTTATTATGTGCCTTTTAAAAGAAAATTTCTTTGGTAAAATGCTAAAAGCGCTCCAGTTTATTCTGTGCTTTTTATTAAATGCATGTTAATAAATACTAAATGTTTTTTATGCGTTTAGCTGATAGTCCGGAATTTTTAATTTTATAAAATTATTACATTTGCAGGAGAGTTTTTACTATCGTTCTTTATATTTTTATTTAAATTATTATTTTATAATAATGCTTTTGTTTTTTTGAAACCCAATGATGTTTGGTGTTTTAGGTGCAGTATTGGTGTTAAATTTATTGCTTATTTATCGAATAACCCAGAAAGGTTTTACAAACATAAATTTAGATTAAGTGTATTTTTTCTTAAATTTGGTTTTTAAAATATATGAGCATTATTATTTATAAAATCAGAAAGCTTTAATATTTTAAAGCAAAATATGCAACTTAATATCCTTTCGAGGTACTATTTTTATTATAATAAACAAATTTTTATTTTATCATTTGAATCTTTAGATCTTTTTTATAGACATAACTGGAATAATCTGCGTTAAAGTTTTAGTGTCTGTATGTGTAGGATTTTGTAATTTAAATCATATTTCTGCATAAACCGAGTGTCCAAATAAGAAAGGACGCCGGCTCTATCTCGAAAATTATTTATTGCACAGCGTTAGGGAAAAATATTTATGGTAAAAGTGATTAAGAGAAATAGCTAAAAATTATTTTCATGTTTCTAAAATTACCGGGAGATGTCGCAACCGCAACGGTAATTTAAAAAACTATTTTTTTCTCAAAAATTAGCTAGTATTAGGTACAGTTTTAATAACATCAGCAAAAACTCTAACCAATTCTGCATCAGTTTGGTTAAAGACTCTTTGTTGTATTTCCAATAGTAAGGGTAAGGAAAAATAATAAATAACGTAACTTTCAAATAGCTCTATCTCCCACATCTATTATCGAAAGTGGTTCAGAGTGGGTACTCAAAAAGAAAATTTAAAACTATTTTAAATGTCGTCATTTGGTGTCGACGAGTTTGTAGTTTACCAACTAGATGGCGTTATTTAAGAAAAACTCGGTTTTTCGAGATTTTTACGAAAAAGTTAAATACAACGATATGACTTTTTATTATAGGTTTAGAAGAGAAAAAAAATACCTACACTCTGGCGAAAAACGCATTTTGATATCTGCATTCGTTATTGAATTATTTTAAAGTATCATGTTTTAAATAATAAATAATATTAACAATTAATTAAAAGTCTTTGTAGACGAAGTAAAAGAATATTTACCGTGAAGTAAAAGAAAAAAACTAGAAACATTTAAAGGTTTGTAATGTATCCACTAGAGAACAGAATGAAAAATAGAAAACATGAAAATGCGGTGATTGGGGCATTTATTAACTCTTATTAAATATTTGTCAAGTAGACTTGGAAATAAAAACAAGAAAAAAAAGATTGAAAAACATGACTTACTTAAGTTAACAATTGTAAATTCCATTTCAATTTTTAAATTTGTGTTATTAGAATTTAGTCTGCATAAAAAATAAGAATTTTAAATGAATATTATACCAACTCACAACTCTAAACTTAAAAAAGTCATGTCTTTTCAATCCTTTGTTCTTGTTTTTATTTTCTAACCTACTTAACTAATATTTAAATTGGAGTTAATAAATACCCCAATCACCGCATTTTCATGTTTTAGATTGTTCATTCTGTTCTCCAGTGGTTACAATACAAACTTTAAAATGTTTTCAGTATTTTTCTTTAACTCTACAGTAAATATTCTTTTACCCTGTCACAAAGACTGTTTTGATTTTATGTTAATATTATTTGAAATAACCCGAAAACGAATGCAGATATCAAAACGCGGTTTTTGCCGAAGTGCTGGTATTTTTTTCGTTTTCTAAACCTACAATAAAAAATTATATTGTTGTATTTACGTTCTCGACAAAATCTAGAAAAACCGAGTTTTCCTTAAAGAAGGCCTCTAGTTTGAACTACAAACTAGCCGACACCAAAAGGACGACATTTAAAAGAGCTTAAATTTTATTCCAAACGAGTACCCACTGAACACTTTTGATAAAAGATATGGAGATAGAGCTATTTGAAAATTGCATTATTTATTGTCTTTCCACACCCTTATTATGCAAATGCAACCAAGACTCCCAACCAAACTAATGCAAAATTGTTTACGGTTTATGCTGATGTTATCAAAATCCTAGCTACTACCATGTAATTTTTGAGAAAAAATAGGTTTTTCAATTTACCGTTCCGGTTGCGCCATCTCGTAGTAGTTTAAGAAACATGAAAATAATTTTCAGCTATTTTTCTTGACCACTTTTGCTAAAAATATTTTTTTGCGATAAATAGTTTCCGAGATACAGCCTGCATCTTTTTTAATTTGGACACCCGGGACAACAAATTTCTATGGTGGCGCTTTATTTTGTAAAAACAACTTCCCGTATCCCGCTATTTTTAAGCATGGCAGCATATTGAATATTCTCTTTATTTTTTGGAAAAAAAATCAGGTAATATTGGTTATATTTACTTTTTTATTCTTTGACAAATAAAAAGAAATGTGTAAAATTAATTGAAATAAGAGTTTTTTTTACTTACAATGTGTATTTCTTTTAAATTATTTTGGATTTTTAAAAAATAATAATAATCACATGCGAGCAAAGGGCGGTTTTGTTAAAGGCAAATTATTGTATTTTGATAAAAACAATTTGACTTTGTCGAAGCAATAATGGGCAAAACGTTTTGATTTTAAAAGCATTTTGTTAGTTGTAACGAGACAAACCTTTGTTTGTTATATATTTGTATTATATAAGTACAGTTTACGATAAATAAACCTTTTAAGCAATTTTTATGTATATAATTTTATTGGAACCTATGTTAAAATTTTTGAATATTCCTAGGTCCTTCTCAATAGACGAATTAAATTATATCTGAAAATTTTAGGAAGCGAATCCATTTAGCGCGGCTGTGCGTACGACGCCGACGTGATCGTTCTCGTTGCCGCCGAAAGTGAATACCAAACCAACGTAAAGCAAACACTGCGGTGGTCCAACCAGGTTAAGGAAGCCACGCGCGGCTTCCCTGGGTAGCAGCTTCGCTAAATGAATACTTACCTTTGGAGAAATTTAAGACATATAAAAGTAAACAGAGTCTACTTTGGATCTAAAATGTAAACGATCTTAAAGAAAAATCCTTCCGATTTTTTTTTCTTGAAGCCTAACATAAATTGACATTTCTCCGTCATTTTTTTATACCTTTTTGTATTTTAAAAGATATAACATATACTTAACCAAAGTTGTTACATTTGGTACCATAACATATTTATTGCTTTATTTAGTTCAAGGATACAAATATTTTTCTATATTATAAGGGCTTATATACAAATTAGTTTTTTTAATGATCTTATCACAGTATTACGAAATTATAAAAAAAATACAATTAATTATTATTTTTAAAACATGTTAATTTTTTTATTTTGTTTTTAGGTAAGTCAAAAAAAAGTTGAATATAATTCATAATACTAAATGAAAATGTCTGCTAATAGGGTAAGTTTGTTTAATTTCATTTCTATTGCAGCTAGATAATTTGTTGGTTAACTATTACTAAATTAAAAAAAACATAACAAAAACTTAACATAATTAGGTATAAGCACGTGTAACACATAATTTTTATTAAAATAATAACTTCACATTTTTTTCTAAAACTATGTTAATCGACCAGAATATATATGCATTCTTATGTTAATTTTTGATAAATGTAATTAGGAAATAATTTTAGTATTGACCTGAATAAAGTGTGTTTTAAAAATTAACTTTATTAGAATAAGTAGACATTATTAAAATAACCATTACGCTGTATTAAAAGAATTTATGAATCTAGAAGGGCATTACTTATACGGTTGTTTTCTTTAAATGAATTTTTTATGTAATTGTATTTTAAAAAATCTTATTAAAAATATTAAGGGAAGTGCAACATTCTTGTCAAACCGTAAATTTGGAATATTTAATATCCACCTTTTATTAACTTACAATTTTTAAACATTTAAATTTTTATTGACAGATAATTTTGAAAATCTTAAAAATATTTTTGTTTACTTGTAAACAAATAGATGCACATACCTAAGTAATAGCATTTCTAGTCATGTTTTAAAGAGCTAGTCCTCAAGTAGAAAAAAATGCTAAGGGTTTTTATAATTTTTTCTTTGCCTTTTTCGTAATGTCTAAATGAAAATATAAGTATCAGTCCTTTAGAGTTAAAATATTATTTCTAAATTAAAGAGTAATTAACATATTTTAAGTGTCATGCGGTATACCACATTTTAAATTTTTCTTTAAAAAACCAATATGTACAGCAAACTGGGACAAGATGAAAATGTCTACTTTTTATTTAACATATAAATGCCTAGTTTTACAATGTGCCGTTACTATCAACCATAGGCTAATTACCTCGGCAACATTTATCACGTTTCAGTAATACATTGTTACTATACTATTTAACCTTTAGTATAGTGGTAACCTCTTACTGTAGAAATGGACACAAAGGTTCATGCATTGCCCTTTTAAATGTTTTTTAAGTTTAACTTTAAAATATTTGCGGTTACCAAAAAAAAAACGGGTACTATATAATAGGATAAGACAGGGTCTTAATATTAATTTGTTATGCCAAATTTGATTTTTTTAATATGTTTCTGATTATTCGTGTTTTTTAAACTGATTTTTAATCGTTCCTACAATATGCTCATGACTTTATACGTACATATCAAAATAAATTACATATAGTTATTATGCTTATTTTTGATAAAATTGATAAAATGTAAACTCGTATTATGATGAAAATATTTTCAATAAAAGTTTCAATTTCATCACACATTTTATTAAAAATAGAATCTTGCTCTATGCATTTACTGCATAATATTTTTAAAATGTGTTTTTCTATATTGCTTTGTTTGATTTCGACCACCTAAAACTTTTAAGTTATTTTCTGGATCTGACTAAAATAAATTGTCAGGTAGTCAGAAATCTTTAAAATGTTTATATATTTTTTTTGTTCTTTTAATCATTTTTAAATTTAAAATCTCAAGATAAAATAGGACGGCAAATTGGGTTTATTGTAGACTTGAAATAAAGTTTTCCAATATAAGTTCAAATTTTCTGAAACTATCCGTCACCGTAAAATCACAAAATCTGTCAGAAACAAATCTCCTTTTACGCAATTGATGTATACCATCTTGTTTAATTAATATATATATATATATATATATATATATATATATATATATATATATATATATATATATATATATATATATATATATATATATATATATATATATATATATATATATATATATATATATATATATATATATATATATATATATATATATATATATATATATATATATATATATATATATATATATATATATATATATATATATATATATATATATATATATATATATATATATATATATATATATATATATATATATATATATTATCTTATATATTATGTTTATGAAATATTTATTTTAATTTATATTTTTCCGGTAAGAAAGAAATGGTATAATAGCTGTGGTATAATCGCGAAAAAAATCACGTCAACGGCGTCTTCTTGGTAAAATAACTAAATTAATAAGCCACTGATATTTTTCTGATAACTAAAATCCATATTTTGTTATAATTTCTCCATTTGATTTTTTTATAGTTGCACACCTACCAAGTCAAAGTATTAAGAAATGTTGTATGCAGGTTTCAAATAAAAGTTGCATAATAAAAAAAACGTAAACATTATCGCAACTTTCCTTAAGATCTGCAGTTTTTAAAGACAGAACTACTTGGAAATACTGCATTTGCTGCTGCAGTCTCAAAACGGCGCAGAAAATAATGTAGCTGTGTATGACCCTAACTTTCCTCTAACTTAACTAACTGCTTATCGATGCGACCTTTCAGTTATTAGAACTTCTTAAACCGGTCAAGAGCAAGTCGGGCTAGCGCTATCGCAGGTTTCAGTAACAATACTTTAGCAGCAAACAAATGATCGATCAAAGCTTACTAAAAATGTATGCGCCAAAGGATGTTAAATATGCAAAATGTAAGGACCGGCAACTATGCTTACATTCTTTTACCTGAGACTATTTAATTTTTAGTTAATAAACTTTATTTACGTTTTTGATTTGTGGAATATTCTCCCTAAATACCGCTCGTGCTTTAAAATTAACCAGATAATTTTTTACTCATGCGTGTTTTCTTTAAAAATTTCAGTCGTCCCTCGGACTCGTGAAATTATGAGAAAACAGGCTATCGTGAAAAATTATCGGTAATTTTTAGGCACTCGTGGTATTACCCCCGATAAAACAACTTAAAATACAACTATTTTGTCTCTTGATTTTTTTTTTCAATTTTGCTTTGCTTTCAAGAAAAAAATTAAAACCGATTCTTTTTTTATACCCTTTGAAAATTAGGAGTTTTACTTTGTCTCTCGAATAAAACTCAAATAACAAAAAAGTTGTATTTTAAGTTGTTTTATCAAATTAATTGTTTTAAAAAATTATGTACAATTAAAGCTTTTTTTTTAATTTTAAGACTCTGCGTTTTTCCAATTTCGAAACGATGCATATCCGGACTTATGTTTATAGAGACTTTTTTTGCAAGATCTAACTGCTGTAATATTTTAAAACTATTGCTCAAACACCCGGTATAATAATAATAAAATTTCTAGAAAACATTTTACCTGTGTTTTGTAATAGAGTTTATGACTTATGTTCCATTACCTTTTAGATTTTTTTTTCTATTTTGTGGACATTTTTATGTCACTTATATGTTCTATATTTTAATTTTAAATAAAAAAAAAACAATTTATTAGGTTTTCTATTTTATTTTTAGTTGCATACTATGGGTGTCCGTAAAGTCTGAAATCACCAATATTTTGAGAAAACTACACAATTTAAAAAAAAAGGTTAATCACGTCAACTTTTATTTTACAAGGCGTGTTTTAAAAAAATATAAGCATTTATACAGGGTGTTCCAAAAAAGAGATACATCATAAATGGGACAGCCCGTATTTTTTTACGTATTTTGCTGCTACGGTTTATTTCAAATGTTTTTCATTAGGTGCCTATGCAGAGGGTTGTTTTTGCATGTTTTTCTATTAGTTGAGGATATGCAGGTATTATGTTTTAAAAAGTTTTAATTCAAACTTAAAACAATGCATCCTTCTTAAAATATATACCAGTTTGCAGCAGATTTTGCAATAAGTTTGTAGGTATATAGTGTACAGGGTGAGTCAACGATGGCGAGGAGTAAGTAATTTAATGCCTTGAATATAAGATTTGCAGATAATGTGCTTATGTAAGTATTAAGTATATGGTTAAATAGTATGTTAAATTTTAACGATATTTTAAATTAGACAGGGCACGTCCTTAAAGTATTAGGGTGCTACAAACGTATTTTTTTTAATTTAAAATAGAATACCAATACCTACTCATATTTTTACAGTTTTGGATTCTATTTATTCAATTCTAGAAATACCTATACCTACCTTATATTCTATACCCAGAAAGTTACTTAGGTATAAGAATATTGCCATTTAGGATAGTTTGGGTATACTTAATTATTATGGAAAAAGTTAAAAATTGGTAAAAAAAATTGAGAATTAACATTACTAGAATTAAACATTGGAATTAATAATGTAATGATAAAATATGTGTGTTCCATTTAAAAAATATGTCTTTTTATCACCACCTTGTGCACTGTGCAGACATAAAAATTAGTTTAAAAAATGTAAAAATACAAATCGACGGGTACAAGCATTCTTCTTAAACTTTCGAACTAATTTTTATTGAAATTATTCTATACATTACTAATGCACCAGAAATAAACCAAAACAACTCGAGACAAACGAGACAAAACGAGACGAGACGAGACAAACGTTTGTCTCGTCTCGTCTCGACCCTTGTCTCGTCTCGTCTCGACCCTTGTCTCGTCTCGTCTCGACCCTTGTCTCGTCTCGTCTCGAAATATATTATCTCGAAATTTCGAGACGAGAGGAGACAAAGCTTTATCTCGTCTCGTCTCGCGGCAACTCTATTCTAGATCACAAGAAACATGGTTTTAGAATTCCGTAGGTTTTTCTATCCATTAATTGGATTTATTTTTAAAACTTTAATTTACTTAAAATAATAATTTATAACACCAACGTAATTATTTCCTGCCCCATGAGCAATATCCGCCTCGATCCTGTTAAAGCGTAAGTTATGAATTTTGTGATTTAAACGAGAGAACGTGCTAGATTCTGACACTTAGCACACAGTAAACACAAGCCAAACTTTTAATATCACTGATTATAGCGGGCCAATAAAAACAATTATTGGCAGTTTAATTCATTTTCGCAGATTCGAGATGGGTTTCGTGTTATAAATTTAGTTTACTTATTCTAGATGGAACAGATTTACCCTGATAATATAACAAACCATTATTATAGTCTACTTCATTTCTAAGTTTATTAAAATGACCGAGTTCTCTTTTATAGCTAAAGAGTCTCTCTGATCACTCTGTATTATAAAATTTTAATATTTGTAAAAGATTATTATTCTCAATAGTTGCCTGTTGAAGCTCTAAGTTTTTTATCAGAAGTGGTTAATTCTATTAAATGCAAAATCTGTCATTTCAAATTCTTCATTTTTAAGCTTTTTTTACAGAAAGGTAATAAAATATTTGTATATATTTTTTATTAAAATGTTTCATTTTAAAATCGTATAAAAGTAATTTAAGTCTCACGTGTTTAAGATCTGTTATTTTTAATTTTGCTTAAATTGACTCTGTTAAAATTGAAACCAAAGGTAAATGATTCGTATGTACGGTAATATTGTCATGGTCATAAATTTAAACATAAAATGTTTCTGGTGCGAAAAAAATAGTTAGTAATTCTTTGTCTACTGAATTACATGATTATACAAAGATCTGGATGCAAGACAAACAGGTTTTTTTATTTTGCAATAACCACATTCAAGTAAAGAGAATTTTATCAGCTTATGAGAAACCAATATTGCTAAGATTTGGTCCCTACATACAATGTTTTTTATTTTTTTACCACATTTGTGGGAATATTTAATTATACCCAAACAAGAGCTTTTTTTAAGTTTTCTTAAGGGTGCAGTAATTTATGACAAATTTGGAGTTTAATGACATAAATAGTGTATCATCCCTAAAAACTTTTAAAGTTTTACCACTTTAGCAGGTAATTTAAAATTTCCCATATACTCGACGTATGCTGGATCAGCTGACATACCTTTTTGCTAAATGTAATTCCCCATTTTTGTTTTATTTAATAATACTAACGGAGTTTATCTAAAACATTTTTATAATTTTATTATTTTTTTGTTTTGTTTCGGAAGCTATGCAAAAGTTATTAAAATATACGGTAACTCCAGACACATTTCCAAAATATTTAAATACTAATTTATTGAATAGGTCAGGCAAATAACCAAGATTAATGTAATAAAACCCATCTTTAATATTTAATTCGGTAAAATATTTTTTGTTAGCTAAAACAGGTGCTATTTCTTTAACTGTAGGAATAGTATACGGTTGTCGTACAATATATTTAATTAGATGTATTGAATCTATACAGATTCGTAAAGTACTATTAGCTTTTTTAACTATAACTAGATTGAACACCCATTTGAATGGTTCATCCACTCCAGTAAGAATATTTCTGTTAACAATTATTTCTAGAATATCTTTATATTTGTATCTAACTTTTTTAGGAACTGCGTGCAGAACTAGCAAGGAATTTAGATTTTAACTTAATTTTACAAACATCCGAATAACACCTTAGTTCTTTAAAAACATCTTTATACTCAGTAATAAATTATTTTTTATCATAACTTATAACCATATAATCAATACATTACACTTAATCAAAATAAACAAATCCCTTTTGTCCTAATACTAAACATATATTTCTCTTTCCCACAACAGCAATTTGTGATAAATTTTCAATTTTAACTGTTATATTACTTATGACCTTATTTCTAAATCCCCCAAAAGCTTTTAAATTATTCTGTGACTTTCTAGCCCGGTGTAAACCAACCTGCCTTACAGCGTAAGACGATAATATATTAATGTGTGATTTTGTATCCAATTTAAATTTAATTTCTTGTTTCTTTATTTTCATAACAAATTTTTCTTATCTACTGAAAATTTAACCATAGAATATGGGAGATCATTAAACATCGTAGTGTGTTTTTTAAAATTAATTCTTGCAGACCGTAGCAAAATGGTCGGATCTCGAACATTTTCCACCAAATGCTGGACATAGCCCAAATTTATGACTTAATCATTTTCTAACTTCATTTAATCTTCTTTAATTTCGCACTCTATTTTACAAATGATTTAAAACTTTAACATTTTTCTTTTTCAAAAGATTTTTTTATGAATTTATTTGATGTTTTCATTAGTCAGCTCATTAGTTTTGCAATAATTGATAATCTTGTCCAAGAATAAATTATCTTGTAGTTAACATTCTTGCACCTATTAGATAATATACCAAGAGCAATTGGTACTTTTAATATTTTTTTTCTTAAGATAAAAATTTTCATGATTTTATAAGGAATTTTAATATTGCTAAGATGTGATCATATAGACTTGTTCACTTTCTAAAATGGAACTAAAGCACTCCATGGTTTTACTATATTTTAGGATCAAATGAACGTATAAAACTGCTATAACCTTGTAGTTCATTTTACCCCTTTTTTTAGCATAAATAATAGCCAACCTTTAAGAATTGAGCTTAAAGACGGATTTATTTCTTAAATAGTTATTAGTGATTTTAGGGACATTGCAGGAAATTTTATAAAAACTTCTAAAGACCTCAGATTCAACAATTATAGTGGCAAATCCAAGAATGTCTGGTGAATGGTCTGAAAGTAGGATAGACTTGTTCTTTTTTTTAACGCTTGTCGACCACAGCAAAATCACGATTGCAACTCAAAAAGCTATGTCCGCTCATTAAGCACTTTTGGGTTATCCCATCAGAAGTCCATGTGCTACTTATAATAACATTAGAAATATCATTATTCTGTTTTTGTTCGGTGCGGCGCAGTTATTGCACCAAAGTTATTTTTTATTTGGCTATTTAGTTTCAGCTATATTTAGTAAATACAATAGGCATGATGCTATTTTATCCCCAGTTCCTTTATGCCACACGCACATATAGCCTTTGTTATAACATGAAAGCTGCTTTTTATAGAACATCACTGTGCGTTAAAGCTGGTACAAACATGACCTGTTGCATATCAATGTATATTACAGATAAAGTAGACAGAGGATAGACACATTTTGCAATTTCTTGCGCCATATGTGCTAAGGCTATTTTCTACCTCTTATGATGAAGTTCTAATTTCGTTTTGGCAGACTCACTTTCTGACTTTTTTGCTTTTATTAGACAGTTTAAGGTATTAGATTTTTTGCAAGTGTTTGTTTATCGGGGTGAGATGACAAGTTAGGAAAATCTGTTTTGAATATATTTCTAGAGTATTTAGAAGAAATTGTATCCTTAAAACTGTTGTATAGTAGATTAGTTTCAGACTAAAGTACTCTTTAATAGACTTGTCTATTTTGTAATGACTTTCCTGCCTAGGTAGGAAATTGATATAATTTTTGACTTATGTACGATCAGAAAGCATGTATTTAAACTTCTTTATGTGAGTTATTCTCCTATCTAGGTTAGGTTTTTTTGTAGTTTTAAAGTGAGTGGACTTTTTACGCGCGTCAGCGCACTTTTGTCACTTTTTTCCTATGAAAGTGGTTCTGTCCACTTTTTGTTAGGAGCAAGGGACATAATAGTCCACCACGGCAGAACCCCGCATTACCGTAGTAAGGCTAGATTCTCTGAGAGGTCGCCCTGTATCTCAGAGGCACCGTTGGAGAGACCTGTTTAAGGCACAGAATGTCATTTACTCATCAGCACGGTATGCTAACATCTTGAGTTAAGCCTCATCTTAGCTTCGGATCCCGTTCCATACGCTAGCCAAAACAGTTGCCGATAACCAGCAACTCTAGCGCATGTTCCAAAAGATTCTACTGGGCCCAACCACGACAACAACATGTGAACACAGCGGTCGGTACTCTCCTATCTAAAAATGTTGCCATTTTTCTTACGTCAATATGTTTTTCACTCAAACAGAAAAAGTGTCCAAGAAATGAGTGGGGAAGCTGTTAAAAAATGAACATGTTTGTTGGCACATACAACCTTTGGCAGGGAAACAACATTTAAACAACATTTGCACTTATAACTTTGGCGACTACTGTAGACCCTTTGCGCAGACTTAATATTACTCTGGTGTTAAGATCTTTTGGCAAGGCATTGGCCATAGTACAAACAACACGATTATGCGAAGAAACTATATTTGATCATTTTGGCTCTTACATCCTTTGGCATTTCCACTTTTTAATTATGAGCAAGTTTATGTAAGTAACAGTAACAATTTTATATTGGTACTCTATGCAGCATTTCTCTATTAAAAAAAATAATAAAAATAAATACGCAAAACCATGTTTCTAAATTATATAATTGTGTAATTAAACTTCACGGTATTTTGTTTAAAAACATTAGGTGTAATAACCTTAAATAAAATATACATTATTGTTGCACAACTGTTGAGCAAAAAGGCACTGTACTCTATGCAGCATTTCTCTATTTTAAAAAAAAAAATAATATATACGCAAAACCATGTTTTTAAAGTATATAATTGTGTATTTAAACTTTACGGTATCGTGTATTAAAACATAAGGTGTAATAATCTTAAATAAAATTTACATTATTGTTGCACAACTGTTGAGCAAAAAGGCACTGTACTCTATGCAGCATTTCTCTATTAAAAAAGAATAATAATAATAATAATAATAAATACGCAGAACTATGTTTCTAAAGTATATAATTGTGTATTTAAACTTCACGGTATTATGTTTAAAACCATTAGGTGCAATAATCTTAAATAAAATTTACATTATTGTTGTACAACTGTTAAGCAAAAAGGCACTGAACCAAATACAAAAAATATTAAACTTCCGAAATGATCTACTTTATTTGATGAAAAATTGGTACAAATTTTGTTACGGTAACCATTCTGGAAAAAATTGTGTAGAAAATATCTATATTTGTTAAATATTAAGTCGCCCTTTTTTAATAGTGATTTGTTTTAATTTTAATATAAAAAATAACAAATTCCAACCACTTTTGTTCAAGATTGAAAATGTAATGTTATGAATAATGTATTGCATGCTTTTCTTGATTTTATTTTAGACAATATGCAAGTTCGTAAAATTTGACAATTTTTATTTAACTCAGTTCTATACTCCGGGACCAGGATCGAAGCGGTGTTATCCTTGCGAGTGTAAAGATTTTTGGCGAGTACCCCAACAAGAAATGTTTAATAAATAAATACGACACAATATAGAGCATAACGCAAAATCTTGTTATCTATTGTAAAAGCCACCGTATAGTAATCAGCGTTAGATACTATAAAAGTTTAATTCATGCTTTGGTTAAAAATAACGGTAATGAAATAAAAGAAAACATAATCATTAAATTTATTGCATTGTCTCTCTGCATCTCATTTTAATATGTTAAGTGAAGTCCTTAAATTTTTCAATTGAAGAAAACTGTTTTACTTCTATAAAACTTTATTTTCTGCTTTTCACTGGATTAAATTACGTCATCCAACATAATAATTCATATTTAAAACAGCTCTCGTCGTATAATTTTTATTCTCATTTCAATTTCCAACTTTTTCACTTTTAACAGAGACCGCCTGTTTTAAGAGAACTTTGAAAAATAAAAAACAATTATGGCGGAAAAAACTCTTTAAAGAATATCGCGTGTTCCCTGAATATAAAGTGACTGATTTGTCGGCTTAGCTCGGTTTAAAGTTAAATAAACTTTAAGGCAGCGTTAATGCAGAGTTTCATGAAACACAATTTATTAAAAATATTTTTTGTAAATCTCTACTTAAAATTTAATCTGTTTTAATAAGCGATGCTGTTCATACAATCCCACACGACGCTATACTTTGTTAAAGGCCCGTAAATATTTTATTACATTATAATTAAATATTCTTATACTTGGGGAAGTGTAATTAAATTTCTTATCTACAAAGAAGTAAAACCTAAGTACTAAAGTACCTAGAGTGTCTTAAGAAACGTAATGGGCAGTTTTTTGCACAGAGACTTTAAGATTTTGAGAACTGGAAAGACTTCAGCAGGTAGTAATATAGTCTAGATGTACAGGGTATTCCCAGAATTAAATTAGTAATTTTAAAAGCTCGTAGACCTCGTAAAGAAAAGTTAATTTACCAAAAATCGTTTACATAAAATTTGTCAAATAAAGCACTTATTGACAGTAATTTAAAAAAATAAAATTTAAAAACTTTAATGCAAACCTAACTTTCTGATATTTTCGACCAATGCGTTAAAAAATATGCAATTAATTGTTCATTGGTTTTAAGTTTACCTGAATTTACTTCAGCATCAAGCGTAGGTAACCATGCATTATTTAAATTAAGTAATACAATTTTTTGTTTGACCAATGGTAAATATTTCGTAAAATAGTGCATGACAATTCTAGAAACAGTTTTGTTTTGTGAAAAAGAAGTAAAAGCAGCACATGGTTATAAAAACAAAATGAAATAGTGGACGTAATACTAACAACATTAAGTTACAGGGTGCACCAACAAAATGCAGCGGCGGCATGTGGTTTGAATTTTAATTTTTTTAAATAATTGTCAACTGCTAAAAAAGAAAGTGGTTTTTAATGGGCCACAGCTCTATAAGTGGTTGCAGACACACTCTGCTGTCTGCTAAAGATGAACTGAATACATAAATGCAAGTAAAGGTTTTTTATCGACGCCCTGTAAAAAGACTATTGCTATTTATGACACAAAGAGAAGAGTAGCTGTACACAAGTTATTATTTTAAGCAATATACAATTAAATAATACACAAAATACAGTGTGATACGCCAATGGGGCGTATCAGCAAATTGAATCAAATATTTCCAAATATAAACAAATAACTAAGTTGCGCGACGTCGCCGGTTTAAAAAATCAAAAACAAAATAATATTTTGACCTTGACAAATTTTAGGTAAATTAAGCGTACTTTATAAAAATAAAAAAAAATAATAATAGTAATAAAAAATGTGAAAGACCAAAAGTACTTGTAAATAAGCACTGATAGCCTTAGAATTACTTTGTTAATTTCTAAGAAATCTAAAACATAAACACACAAGCTACCTACAATATCAGATGTTTATATTATTTTTAATAGGACTCATTTTACAAATTAGGTAAAAGAAAAAGTTACACAATTTGCCCTTTATTTTAATACAAAAATACACTTGACTTTAGTAAGAAAAAATATTTTTATTTCACTTAAAAACCCAAATCGCCTTCCCGACTGCGAAGTCCATAAGGTGTAAAGAAACGACGACGTTACGGCACAAACAGAAATTGTTTTATAATACAAGATAGCTAAATCAGATTTTTCCAAATAAAGATTCAAAGGTATTTCATTATTTGGGACACCCTGTATCACTTGTCACTCCTGTGATACTTGGTATAAAAAACTATATAATCAAAAAGCTTAAATGTTACCTTGACTGCTCCTAATTAACATACTGTACTATTCCAATATAAACACTATCAAAATCCACTATAACTAATTTTTTTTTAAACTTAGAGAACATTTTAATAATTATTCTTAAAATAAAAGAGAATTTTGCGTATGCATATCAAAAGAGAAATTCTTTCGGCTGCGAGTTGTTGTTCCAATCCCACAGACAGCCGTTCTTTTATTTCATGCGCTTGTTTTCTGGCGCGCGAAATCTTGAGCCTTTATTAGATGCGCTACGTCATCACGAGTCTACGAAGCCATACTGAGGCGTCGGCTTTCTTTAGCTATTTTTAGATTGGTGGAACGGGATTTCCAAGATTTATTTAAAACATTTACTGGTATTTTTTATATTTTATAAAAAATATGTGTATAATGTTAGCCTACCTATGGCCATAGTAAAATAGCTTTCATGTTGACAGATGTGTTTCTACAACAACTGCCTTATCTGACAACTTCAGTATAAATATATTTTGGTAAATTAACTTTTTCTTACAAGATTTACTAGCTGTTAAAATAGATGACCCAACTTTGATAACACTTTGTATATGGGATAAAGAGGCGAAGAAAGTAAGATGTAAGGAGAGTCCTTAAAAGGACTGTAAAGAGTCGCTGGAAAGTAAAACTACATTTTGCTCTATTGGGAGCAGCTAGAAAAAGTATTATATTGACTATTTTTGGATCAGATATCACAAAAAAATGAGGGTCAGGTCTTTCAATGTTTGTCAAAGCGTAAAATAAAAAAGCTTTATTTTAAGACTAAGGTTAGTTATGGGACAAACAGTATGATTAACGTAATGATTTCAAGTTTAAGGTATTCTGTTTTGGAATTCTTGCTTATAAGTGGGGGATGACAACTTATTAAATCAACCCGCAGTTCAAACTCTTAAGTTTCGGCTTTTTCAAAAAGCACTTGAAATGTACTGCAATTCTGTAATCAATGACCAAAAAAGGAAAGGCTTTTAAACTAATTCGCATTTTTTTAAATACCTTTATCGGGAAACCCATGGTTTTCCGATATTTATTAAAATAATTAAGTAAAGTCTGTCTTAAAGTTTATTGTTATGGCTTTTGACGGACCATACCCCAATAAACCTTAAACGATTTTATTACCTATTGTTATTGGGCCCCAAATAAACAATAAATTATAAATCTTTATATTATTCAAGCCCGTCCCTAATGTTCTGTCCTTTAATACCTACCGATCCGCAGTTTTATTGCTGTCGGCAGGTATAATCCATAAATGAAGGCAAGAGCTAACACGGTATAGTTTGAGATAGACTATACCCTTTTTTTATAAACACCACAACCCACATTTTTATTTCGTCAAAAGCTGACGACAAAAGGAGAATGTATTAAATATATTTTTAAATTGTATTAAATAAAAATACCTTATTTTAAGTAATCTGTATTTCTTTAAACAAAGAATCTTGTAAATAGATGTCTGCGAAAGTAATTAAACCATGTACGACCGAGTAAAGATCGCGTTGTTAAAGTTAGAAATGGACCTAACAATGTGTTAAATTTAACAAAGAGGTAAAAATAAAAACTCTTGGCAAGAGGGCATAACTTTTTAAATGTTAACTATTTGTCAAAAAAAAGTTTGGGATTTTGCGTTAAAAACCAATTAAACATATGAAACATAGTAATTACCCTGCACAAAATATGAAAAAAATAGGTTTGGCACTCTTACAAGGCAATTTTATATATATAAAAAAAAAAACAGTACAATAGATAACTCAAATGACTAATACTTTTCAAATATTTAGACCTGATGAATAACTGTAATATAAAATATGGTTTGGTAGTTTTAGAAAGCTCTTACTCACACTTTTAATTTCAAATATGTGTAATATAATACCCTAAGTACATAGACTAACTGCCTACAATTTGCAAATGCCTTCAAATAAATATTAAATTACTTCAACTTTTAAAATAAAAAAACAAATTTATTAAAAAGCATTTTTAAAGTTAACAAAGACATCTATTTTATCCAAGCCTATTTAAAACGTTTATATTCTTTTGTTTTAAGACGAATAGCCTGTTACATTTCTAAAAAGAAAATTGCTTATGCTCTTGGTGCTAGCCTTTTAATGAACACATTAGGTATATTTCAGACGTTTTGTTTCTTTTATAAAAAATCTTACAAAAGTCTTTTTTATTCGTCGCGGAGTACACATTATTACGCTCCACGCTTTCGTAAAGTTGCTTTCGAAACTACAATTTACGTTTACTTATTCAAGAAGCTTGGAAAGGCCAAAGAGGCGGAAGCATATTTCAGGAAGTTTTATTGGTTGTTTTATTTACAGTATTTGTGTTGCACCGGCAATGAAAATAAGCGGGTTTACGTTTTTGCTAATATGTATTACGGTATTTTACGGACGCAGAGTTTAGGGATACATAAAGCAAGATTTAATGCATTTCCATGACAAAGAAACATGTTATAAAGATATCAATGTATTTTACACAAAGTAATTTTTTAAAATAAGCGTAAAATTGGTTAGCGCAATATTTTTAAACTGTTGCTAAAATATTTAAAACTTTCAGTTTATAGTTAGGGTAAAATAAATTAACAAGTAATTACCCATACAAAATATTCGTAAATATACACACAACAAAAGGGGACAAGAAATTAAAGACGGTCTAGAGCAAGAGCGCATGACTGCCATACTTAAGTCATAGTATAAAAGCTGAAAGTTTTTCTGTGTAATGTACCCAGTAGAGGTAGGAACAACTGTCGACTAAGAAGTTTGGATCATCGTAGCTTTTGCGTAACGGGTAGGAAACGTTAATAAAATTGCGACCAAAAATGATCATAGTTTATTTATTTATTCGTATGGCATACATGCAATATAACAAAAAGAGAAAAATTATCCCAATACTAATATCTATTTAAATACTAATATCTATGTTACTAATCCATTCCAGTGCTGACCCTTCCGCTCTCATAAAGTCGCTCCAGGCGACCTGGTATGATGATCATAGTATAATTGTTTTATTATTCTTTTCGGGATGATATTAGTCATCGATGGCCAGACACTTATTATTGTGGTAACCACCCTTCGGATACTCTTAGACTTATAATTTTAAACTGTAATTACATTATAATATAATACATTTTTTGACATACGGTGAGAGTACAGAGTTTCCAACTTGGTATAAATTCAATAAATTGAATAGAACTAATTTTTTGGAAAAATGGTCGGACCTGTAGCGACAATGATAACATAAAACTGCCAAAATTTGAAAGTCCTCAAGAACAGCTCCAATTTTGATATATATTTTTTAATTTTTTTTTTATATTATTCAAAATTAGGAACCTTCTGGTGGGGGCAAACAAATATTTATATTTTTTAAACAATATTTATGATATTTACATGAAACATTTTTTTTAATCGCTGTAACTTTTTAAATATTAATTTTCGTCATTTTTACACAGAATCTTTTTTGTGGACTACTAATTTAAAAAAAAAATGTTTTTTTTTTATATCTTTCAAAATCAGAAACCCTTTGATGGGGGCAAACAAATATTTATATTGTTTAAACAATATTCATGATATTTAAATTTTAATAATTTTAACGCTGTAACTTTTTAAATAATAATTTTTGTTATTTTTACACAAAATCTTTTTTGTAGATAATTTAATTTTCTAAAAAATTTGTTTTTTCATGTTATTCAACATCAGAATCCTTTTGAAGGGGGCAAACAAATATTTATATTGTTTAAAAAATATTTATGATATTTAAATGGACTATTAGTTTTTGTAATCGCTGTAACTTTTTTAATAATAATTTTCATTATTTTTACACAAAATCTTTTTTGTAGATAAATAAATTGCCTACAAAATGGTTTTTTTATAAATTTCATAGTTTTCAAGATATCGTGAACTTCAATTTCTGAGAGCAAAAGTATTACTTAATTTCCGGACTGTAATAATTGCTTATAAGATATTTTTTTTGTATAATAGGGGAAAACTGAATTAATTCAAAATATACATTTAAAATTAAAAATGTACATATTTTTTTAGAGTTTAAACAACTCTAGAAAATATATTCTCAATTAGACATTTAAAAAAAATATGATAAAATTTAAATAAATAAAATTTTATTAAGAGTATTTTACCAGTATTTTAAAAATGTTTTATGTAAATATAAAAAAAATCTGCTTTACTCACAGATTTAAAAAATACAAAATTTAATTTTCATTTATATTTTGCGTGTTGGAGCTAATATCTTCTTTAAACGGTGGGTGGTTATCGCTCACTTCCACTGCAAACACTGCAAGCCGGTGAGCAATAAAGGCCACTTTCTCTGCAGCCACATGCTGAACCGCATCCCATTTGTAGAAGCAAAATATGATTTTTAAGAAGTTTTTAGGTGCTGCTGGTTGCACCATTTATACTGATTTCCTAAATAATTGTCTTTTGGCCAACCCCATTCTTCAGGAGGAATTAGAGAATTAATTTTTTATTGCTGAACTGCTTATTGTGTAATTAGTTAAAAAAAATCGAGGATAATTCAAAATTCTTTTAGTATCATAAACGCTAGGTGTCTCATTAAAGTTTAAATATTATTTCGTGAAAATTGTTTAAAAAGATTAAAATTGGTTTAAAAACATCAAAGTTGGCAACGATAAGAATAGGCATATATTTTTTTACCAATAAATCGACGTTTAAGTTACGATCCTGTCAAAGAAGAGTGAATGTGTGGTGCTTGTATTACATCTTGCTTGTAAAGCGTTCAAGAATTTTACAGGTACCAAAGAAAAACTGTGATTATTTGGGAAAGAGTTTTGATACGTTTTCGAATTGATTTCGTTTTCTACCAAGGAGTTTTTAATGGCCAATAAATATTGGGTACATATATTTGAATCTATTTTATTGTCATCTCGCTGCATGAATTAAAGAAAATTGTGTGCTTATGTACGACGTCCAAATATTTATAAACCTTAATCAATTTTTTGGAACAGCACAATACTTAAAGGGATTGCCATAAGCCTGTGCAATACTCTGACTAAAATTGCACCGTTTGTCTTTAAGGTGGACAGCCTATATATATATATATATATATATATATATATATATATATATATATATATATATATATATATATATATATATATATATATATATATATATATATATATATATATATATATATATATATATATATATATATATATATATATATATATATATATATATATATATATATATATATATATATATATATATATATATATATATATATATATATATATATATATATATATATATATATATATATATATATATATATATATATATATATATATATATATATATATATATATATATATATATATATATATATATATATATTTTATATATATATATATATATATATATATATATATATATATATATATATATATATATATATATATATATATATATATATATATATATATATATATATATTCATATATATATATATATATATATATATATATATATATATATATATATATATATATATATATATATATATATATATATATATATATATATATATATAAAACCTTTATTTTATTTGAAAAAAAAAAAAGCAAATTATAAAGTTAAATACAACACAAAGGTATAGGCAATGTACGAAAAAAATTATTAGCTTGTCCAAAGTTTTTCATTAGGCAATATGCTCTAACAAGGAATATCGTTATTATTACTGGTAAAGACTGCAGGCAGTCGTGAATTAATATTTAATATAGTAACCCTTTTGGGATTAACAATAATTATTAAAGTATGAAAGTTAACCCGATATTTTTATATCTAACTTGCAAATTGTTTTAATAATGAAATATGTTACCATATATTTTGTTGTTTTTAAACAAATATATACAGAAACATATATTTTTCTTAAATTAACTTATTTTAGGTGGTCAATAGTACCAAGTCTAACTTGGTACTGTTGACCACTAAGGAAAAATGAAACCTTAAATAGGGTATTTATATATATATATATATATATATATATATATATATATATATATATATATATATACAGGTTGTGATTTAATAACGGATAAATTCAATAAAAGGGGAGGTATTTCTTTGAAAAATCCTCGACACGTCGATTTTATTTTGATCGGCATATTTTGACATCAAATGTAGATATACAGGGTGTCGCAAGAAAGTTTGACAGGAAAAATATTTTTTTCTAAATGGAACCCACTGCATATTTTTGCATTTTTGGATTCTCCGAAAATTCTGGACATGTTTATGTATAATGTCATATACCTATCTTCAACTCTTCACGAAATAATTACGTTTAAATAATAATTATAACACTTTATTGCAACACAAATTGATTAATTATATTCCACATTTTTGAAATTTATTTTATCAAATGCTGGAAGTGGCCGCCATTAACAGCATCTCAAATCAGCATGAACCATTTATAACCAGTCATTTCAATTACCTATACACCTCTTTTTGTGAATATTTGACATAGACTTCAAATAAGTGTCAATTATTTAAAAGTTTCAACTGTATTGGTAATTGAAAATAATTACAAAGCGTTTAACTGAGACTCAGAGAATCGAAATATTAATTATGCTTGGCTGTGGTGAGAAAACTAGAACACACAACGAAGTTCGAATTATGTTCAACAATAAATATCCGAACAGAGAACCTGTAAGTCAGTCTACAATCAGTAGAATTGAGGCTAAGTGGAGAGAGACTGGAACTGTTAAGGATATTGGCAGACCAGGAAGGGCCGGCGTTCCTAATGATAAAACTGGATATCCTGGTTTCATTACATGAAAACTGAACCTCTCAAGTACTCAGCTCGCTTTGGATAATACGCTTCATAGATCGACTGTAAAAAATTTTTAAAGAAGGAAAAGTGGCACCTTATAAAATGGAATTACTTCAAGAGCTACTAGAAGATGATCCAGATCGCAGAAACGGGTTTTGTGAGACCATGACCGAGAGAACTGATAATAACTCCTAGACTAGTGAAACAGATATGCTTTTCAGACGAGGCAATTTTTTGTGTAAATGGAAAGTAAATAGGCATAATTTTAGGTACTGGGCACCTGAAAATCCACACTGGTTTAGGGAAAGTCATTCTCAGAATTATGAAAAGGTGAATGTATGGGCAGGGATTATTAATAACAGAGTAATTGGACCATACTTCTTTTAAGGAACTTTAACGGGACAGCGTTATCATGACTTTTAGTAGACGACTTGATTCCAGCACTGGCGACACTGTATCCTGATGAAAATAACCCAGACATGCCAAATCAAGAATTATGGTTTCAACAGGATGGGGCGCCTCCCCACTATACTGCTATTGTTAGAAGATTCCTAGATGATGTTTTTCCAAATCGGTGGATAGGCAGACGTGGATCAATAGAGTGGCCACCTAGATCACCCGACCTTAATCCATTGGGCTACTTTCTTTGGGGTTATGTCAAAAATGAAGTGTACAAAGATAAGCCACACACGCTTGATATCCTCAAAGATCGCATTCGTAATGCAATTAGGAATATTTCTCCAGACACAGTTGAAAATGTACAGCAAGAATTTATCGATCGCCTGGGGTACTGCAGAGCTGTTAATGGCGGCCACTTCCAGCATTTGATAAAATAAATTTCAAAAATGTGGAATATAATTAATCAATTTGTGTTGCATAAAGTGTTATAATTATTATTTAAACGTAATTATTTCGTGAACAGTTGAAGATAGGTATATGACATTATACATAAAACATGTCCAGAATTTTGGGAGAATCCAAAATGCAAAAATATACAGTGGGTTCCATTTAAGAAAAATATTTTTCCTGTCAAACTTCTTCGACACCCTGTATATCTACATTTGATGTCAAAATATGCCCGATCCAAAAATAAAATCGACGTGTCCGAGGATTTTTTCAAAAGAAATACCTCCCTTTTATTGAATTTATCCGTTATTAAATCAAACCCTGTATATATATATATATATATATATATATATATAATATATATATATATATATATATATATATATATATATCTATATATATATATATATATATATATATATATATATATATATATATATATATATATATATATATATATATATATATATATATATATATATATATATATATATATATATATATATATATATATATATATATATATATATATATATATATATACTCCCAAAAGAAAAGTTTTTTTCAATTCAACTAATCATCATTGTTACGTCATTTTACTTTACAGTTAATGCTGCGCCACAATATATAACATTACACTTTACCACCATTTGAACATCAGATGGTGAATATTTATTTCACATAAACGCACTAGTTGCGTCAGCATTGTTGCCGTGTTTCTGAAGAAAAGAACAATATATTTTTTGAACAAAATTTATATTTTATGGTTTTGCCGGCTATGTTAAATGATACATCAAATAAAGAACGTTAAGTTACGTCGACGTTGGTAACTGCGTCAAAATAGAAGAGTAGAATTCAGTTTTTCTATTTTAGGATATGAAGGAAAGGTTAATACTATTAAAAAGATTCGTCGAGTTTCGGCCTTACACACGCAGTGTGTATATTACACAAAATTCTGATACCTGCTTCAAGTAACTTCTGACTGGCTAACTAAGTGGAAATTTGAAATTTGAAATAGAAAAAATTCTGAAAACTGCACTTTTCTACTCGGAACGCCCTAAAACAACGGCGGTAACATGGTATATTTAGGTAGTATTTAAAAGTTTGCAATCTGATTGAATCTGAGTTTCTGGGGCCATAGTTGTCTTAAAATTTAAAATGAGGCAAGATTTTATTCACTAAACATGAAAAATTGCGACATTTTACCTATCGGACACCCCATTCTACTTAAAAAAATATCTTTAAATCTAGGATTACAAAAATTGTCACTTCCTCTTAATTATTTTTTTTTTCACCAAAAGTATGTAAAATAAGGATCAAGTTCCTATCTAAAAATCTCGGTCTCTTAAGGTACTGAGATCTAAATTTAGAACCAAGTTCTTTTTTTACTGGGCAAGTGTTTTACTGATCTGGCTGAAAACTGGTGCTCAACGGAAGGGCTAAATGTCAATCCAAGTAAAACAATTATAATACCGTTTACAAAAAGGAGGAAAACAAGGTTTATAGCTCCTATGTTAAACGGCATTACGATCAAACTTTCTAAAGAAGTAAAATATCTGGGAATTGTTCTTGGCCAGAAACTCAATTGGAACTCACAAATAAAAAGGACTATCGCAAAAGCATCAACGGCACTATGGGCGTGCTGCAGACTATGTGGTAAAACATGGGGTCTAAAATCCAAAATGATCTACTGGTCGTACATTACAGTTGTAATACCTATAGTTACTTATGCCTCACTGGTCTGGTGGCCAAAAACAGAGGAAAAAACTACACAGGGAAAGTTTCTGAAACTGCAGAGACTTGCCTGTCTGGGAGTTACTGGAGCAATGAAAACTTGCTCAACGGCAGCTCTGGAGACAATGTTGAACCACCTTCCCCTGCACCTGCACATAAAGAGGGAGGCGATACTGAGTGCCTCCAGAGTAACCCAGACACAAAATATAAAGTCAGGGGACCTGACTGGACACCTTAAAATTTTGTAAAAAATCAAGATTACAGCTCTGACCAAACCCACGGACATGATGCCTATAGTGCGGGACTTCCAGCGCTCTTTTGAAGTGGTTATTCAAGACCGCCAAATTATGAGTGATAATGCACCAAAGCATGAAAAAGGCTCACTTGTCTGGTACACTGATGGATCTAAGATGGCACAAGGGGTTGGAGCTGGTGTCTTTGGACCTAGATGAAGACTCTCAAAGTCTTTCGGCAAGGCTCCCTCCATCTTCCAAGCTGAAATCCATGCAATTGACATTTGCGCTTCTGAATGTGACAAAAAAGGCCTTCGAGGCGCAACCATATATATTTTATTGGACAGCCAGGCTGCTTTGAAGGCATTGACTTCATGCACTTTTAATTCAAAGCTAGCCTGGGAATGCCGACAATCTCTAAACCAACTGGCCAAACACAACAGAGTTACTCTGGAGTGGGTACCAGGACATGAAGGAGTGGAGGGCAATGAAATTGCCGATTATTTCGCCAAGGAAGGAGCACAGAGACCATTCTATGGACCTGAACCCTTCTGTGGCACCACTAGAGGCCACCTCTACGAGGAACTCAGAACAAGGGAAAAAAGTCAAAAAGAGACTTACTGGAACAACATCCCAGGACAAAGGCAGGCGAAAAGATTTATTTCGTATTCACCTAAGTACACAAAGAAGCTACTGGAACTTCAAAAAAATGAACTTAAACTGGTTACCGACTTCCTAACAGGACACAAGTTGAGGTTTTGTCCGCCTCGACACTGCAGCCTACAGGGCTTGTTGTATCTCTTGTGTATTTGTTTCAGTTAAAAAGGTTTGACACCTTAGACAGGTGTAGTAGCCCTTTTTCTGTTCTTTTCTGGTCTCCAGCCTCCTGGTGGTTAGTGTCCACCATGAGGTTTTGATTTGTTCTCCAGTATGTAAGTGCAGGGCACTCATATATGATGTGAGAGGCTGTCTCTTCCTCTTCGTCACATAGTCTGCAAATGGGTTCTTCTCTATAGATGCCCATAGTGTGCATATGTTTTCTTAGGGTGCAGTGTCCGGTTATTAATCCTGTCACTATCCTAATCTGATTCCTATTTAGTTTTAGTAGTTCACTTGTCAATGCTTTCGATGGTGAGTACAGCATTGATTTACTGTGATTTTGCCTTGGGAAAGTGGTTCCAGCATGACTGATGTTGTGTTTGAATCCACCGAGTCATGTAGCCACGAACCGAGGCTTTTGGTATTCAAAAACAGGTTCAGGACCCACAAACATTGCCGGAGCCTCGCCTGGCCAGGAGTCTGCATTTTCATTGCCCTGTATTCCCCTGTGTCCTGGCACCAGGAAAGTGTAACTTTGTTGTGGTTAGCCAGGTTTAGGAGGCATTGCAGACAGTTCCAAACCAACCTTGAGTTGACTTGTTGGGATGCCAAAGCTTTTATGGCCGCTTGACTATCAGCTTAGAATCCAGAGTTAATCCAAGGTACTTTACCTCCTGAACATAGCCGAGTGTGGTACCGAAGAAGTGAGGAGATTTTAAATCATCCAGCTTCCTTCGTCTAGTGAAGGGTATTAGCGCAGATTTGCCAGGATTAACAGTAAGGTTTTCCTTGTTGCACCATCCCTCCACAATTCTCAGTGCCCTTTGCATAAGCTCCGAGGTTGTTTTGTTATGCTTCCCCACGACAAGTATAGTGATGTCATCCGCATACCCCCGGGTATAGAAGCCATTATTATTCAGTTCCACCAGGAGTTCGTCAACAACCATATCCCACAGTAGTGGGGATAGAACCCCTCCCTGTGGTCATCCTTTGACCACTGACACCTCCATTGTTTCGCTGAATAACGTTGCTTGCGCTCGTCTGCCAAGTAACATGTTGTTTATCCACCTACAAATGGTGTCGTTAACATTATGTCTGGCAAGAGCCGCGGCCATTGAGTTGAAGGAGTTCGATCAAAAGCTCCTCAATGTCAAGAAATGCAGCAAGTGCGATTTCCTTGTTGTTCAGTGCGAGTTCTAATCTGGTCACCAGTTGATGATGAGCAGATTCGCATGATTTTTCTGACTGATAGGCATGTTGGTTTTTGTGGAGTGGCCTCTCTGTCAGAGAGTTTTCCTAACATACCTGTCGATCAGTTTTTCCATTGTTTTTATCATAAAAGACGACAATGTAATTGGTCTAAGTCCCTTGCCTGGGAGCAGTCCTTACCCGGCTTTGGAATGAAGACCATTTTAGTCTGCTTCCATGCATTGGGCAAATAGCTCGTAGCTAGGCTTGCACGGAAGAGTTTGCAAAGCAGTGGAACTGGGGTTTACTTTCCCTGCTGTAGTAGTGCTGGGATTATCCCATCAGGTCCAGGTGCTTTGTAGGCTTCAAATGATTCAATTGCCCACTCGATTTTTTCGTAGGTTATGATTTCCTTTGCTACTTCCCAGTCGCTTCTTGTGGGCCGAATATTCGGAACATTGACGTCTGGGTAGGTCTCATTAAGTTGAGTTTCTCTTGATCCTGGTAGATGTGTTTGGAGCAAAATCTCCAATGTTTCCCTGCCAGTTTCAGAGTAGGTTCCATCTGGTTTTTTTAGAGTGCCAATAGGATTGACCGGATCTTTAGACAGGATTTTTTGGAGTCTGGCTGCCGTGCTGGTATTTTCAACCTCCTGGCAGTATTTCCTCCATGAATCCAGTTTAGCCTTACGGACCCGTTTATTGTATTCGGTGAGTGCAGATTGATATTCATCCCACTCACCCGTTTTCTTCGCTCTGTTGAACAGTCTGCGGGTTTTTTTCCTTAGCTCCAGTAGTTCGTTATTCCACCAGGTAGACTTTTTCCTGGTGGTTTGCTTTACTAGAGGACAGTTATTCTGATAAGAGTTTGTAATAGCCTCCAGTAGTTCACAGGAAGCAAGCTCTATGTCAGTAGTTCCCCCGTTCATTACAATACAATATAATACAATACTGATCTGGCTAAGTTAGTGAATGTTCTTTTTTCTTTAATATAAGTAATGTTTTTCACTAAAAGAGACAGATCAGTAAAAAACTTGCCAAGTTAAAAAGAATTTGGTCTAATTTTAAATTTTGTTATTTTCAGAGGCTGAAATTTTTGGAAAATAGTTTGGCCCCTATTTTACAGGAGTTTTTTTTATGGGATTTACATACTCTAGTCTAAATATTTTAACAAGTATAAAATCCAAGGCACATATCGCTCGTCTAGAGCAACAAAGGGACAAGTGCCAAATTTGTTGTAATTTTAGGATAGGACGGAAAAATATTAGTTCTGAAAATTATTATTCATCTGATTTTATTTAAAATTGTTATGCGTTGGTAATTTTTAGCAATAAGCTTTTAATTACACTAAATATGGTTGTTGGCACCTTTGTGTTTAAACGTATTTAAAACAAGAAGGTATCGATTACTGTTTCCTTGCGCTTGGTACCTTTTTGCTCTTTTTTATTTCAAACTTTTGGCGCTTGGCAATTTCCCTTCAAAGGTACTAAAACTTATTTTTATGGGGAACAGAGATTTTTTTAGTAATATTTTTTTGTGTACCACATTTTAATTAAATTTATTAATCGGAAAGTATATAATTTAGTTAAACGTCAGTGATTTACCAGTACCTACTTTGCAAATTTAAACGTTTAATTGTAAATTTTGTAAAAGACCACTCATTATGTTCCAAGATTTGTTTATTTTAACATTAGTAAAAGCTTAAAAGTATATTTTGCATATCATACAGATTTAAACGATTTCGTAACAAGCACACAAAAAATTTCTATTTTCTAAAAAAAATATTTTAAATATTCTTGTAGAGAAGTAATCTTAATAAGATCAGTCTTTTAAATTAAAAAAAGGTGTTTTTTTACTTTTAGTGTACAGATTTTCTACACAAATTTTTATTTGTGGTCATGCCTTATTTTTTAACAAGGGATTTGCATCATTTTTTAATTTTTCACCTTCTTCAAAATTTTAAGAGTAATCAGCGTCGTACCACAAATGTCTGTCAAAATAGGCCGGTCAAATACCGTATGAACACCACTTGTAGAAATAAAAAAAAATGTGGCACATTAAAAATTGCCTCTTGACACATAGCACAATGTGCCAAATTTCATTAAAATATCTAAAGTAGTATTATAGATATCATAATAAATGATTTATTTTTAAAAAATTTACCACCCTATATCTCAAAAGTTAAGATGTTTAGAACATATGTTTATGTAATGTTTTATTTCTAAAACCTAAAACTTGCCCCTTAAATATTGACATTCAATTAGAAAACACCCTGTACATACCTACTGAATAATGATTTTTATCTACGAAGGTACCCGGTTTGTATCTAATATGGTAGCGAAATATGTAGAAAATATATTTTCATATTTTAAATCAAATAGTTTATTCGCAAAATAGCTGAATAAACCTAACGTTTTCACCTTAATACAAGGGAAACAGGCGTCATTACACAGATATATTATCTTCACATTTGTTTTAAACCCAAACTGTCCAAGACAATTGAATTATAAGTAAAAATATAACACCGTTTCGTCCTTCACTATGTCGTTACAATACACAATAACCTTAAAAAAATCCAACATATTTTTACATGTAAGACGCAGAATTAGCGGCAAAATGAAACTTAAATATATCAGTAGCGGAAACGACTAATAAAAACAAAGAAATTCCCAAATAAAATTAAATCCTACTTGTATACAATTTTTTATATCGATGATATTTCTGCATCCAAAGGTCACTTTGTGATATACACTAGTATAATCTGTTGATAATGATGCGTCACTAATGTGGAATGCAATGTTGTCACTGCATTTCGACGCAGCAATATCTATAAAAGTAAAATAATATTCACGCTGCCGGTATACTCCAAGCCGCGAAAGCGACCTCTGCTGGGAATTTCGTGAACGTCAGTATACGATTTTTCTAAAAAACCTACTTTTCCCGCGTCAGCTATAAATAGGTATGGTTATATTCAGCGTGACGTCAACAAGCCAATTAACTGAATGTAATTCTCCGTCAGTATACTGACGCAGCATTACAGGTGACGCAGCATTAAATGTAATTCAAAATGTACTGACACAACAATGTCAGCGGGATGTATATATATATATATATATATATATATATATATATATATATATATATATATATATATATATATATATATATATATATATATATATATATATATATATATATATATATATATATATATATATATATATATATATATATATATATATTTTGTATAAATATATTAAATATTAGATTTATAAATATAAACATAATATTTTATATCTATAAATCTAATAATAAAGTAGTATTACAATATAAATACTAACTTTGTTTTTAAGAAAAAATAGATATCTCTTACTGTATTGATTTTTTAAAATCTTTGTTAGTTATTTAAAAATTTATATATTTTATGTTTAAAGTTAGCACCTTACTTTATGTAAAATATAATATTTTATATTTTTGAAAATTTTATTCTTAAAAATTTGTTCCATTTTAAAATATATTAAAAGTCGACCCAATTTTAGTTAAAATATATTAAATTTGGTAAAAACACGAAAAGAATGAGTTTTCTTAGCATTGTTTTTTTATTTCTTTTGCTGCAAAAGCAACTATTTCTAAAAATTGGTTTTAAGGTAGTTCTTTCCCTACAGTCCAGTCAAAAACGTTTGACTTACTACCCATACTATACAGCAGCTAAGGCACTATGGTTGCAGGCCAAGATTTTTTAAAATGACTGTACCCCTCACACTATCGTATTACGATAAATTAGCATACTTAAAAATCTGACAACGTCGGATATTTATTTTCCTACTCGCCTTGTACAGTCCAGCTTCACTTGTTTAAAAACAACTGAAAGTTGTTGCCAAATTTTGAATACATTTAATTTAACATTTTAGATTTAAGCACTTAATGCTTTCTTTTGATAAATACAAGACCTATATTTTTTAAATACAGGTCTAATCTTTAGGTCTTATATGTACTTAAGTATAAAAACTAATATATTTTATAGTTCTTTCAATCATTTTTTAAAGTTAATTTAAATTATTGGGAATGCTGTTTAAATTTGGCAATGAGGCATGCGACGACGGATGGCGTGTGGTTCAGGTAAGTTTTCATATGAAGATAGCTTGCGCAAATATGTAATTTTATTTGGTCGTCTGTATATTTTTTGTTACTGGCCTGATGTTTATTTTTAGGAGCCAGACATAAGCGGCGTTAAGACTATTTTCAGGGTTTTATTGTTACTGATTATACATATAATATTATATACCTACATAATAAATAAATTAAGGATTTGGAAACTCTGTGGAAGCGCTTTGTTCGTGGAACCTGTGTGCTTTCACAGTGGAGTTGTTCCATAAGCACACCGTGTTTCCACAGTGGTTTCTTGCATTGGGCACTTACCCAAAATAGCCATGATAAATACATAGTAAGTATTCACCGCGATTAAACAATGAATCCATGGATAAAAAAAACAATAAATTATAATTTAAATTTATAGTTATACACTATGTATACAATGTGAAAACACTGGGAAGTGTGGAACATATCCACGGTGTTTCCACGGTGTGTTTACCATTTATTCACAGTGTTTTATATGGCCAATTCTAAGCATTTTTTGTGTAAAATACTCTATCAATATTTATCAGTTTTCGAAATAATGATAGTTGAAAATCAACAATTTAGTCACTGTGACTGCGTACTGAGCGAAACTGCTTGCAATAGAAAAACGGATTTCACTTTTTTATCCTAACTTTTTAAAGCTATCAGGTCTTATGGTACCAATTACAGGTGGTACAATGATATCACTCGTTTATGGGAGAATATGACTGCTTGACAAGAACTTATTTTAAGTCAAACATCTTAAAATTTATTATATGTTTATAAAAAGTTAAAAAATAAAAATAAAAATTTTCGATATTTGACGATAACAGTCAAAGAACAATTTTTTTTATTGATTAAACCGTTAGTTTTAAATTTTTAAGTTTTGTTTTGATAGTGATTTTTTTCGTATACTGTACGATGCTTATGCACTATCTGCTACACCCAGGAAAACTTTCTTTGAAATCTGTGCTCAGCGAGCATTGACAAATTTGCGTCATTCTAACATAGTATGATAAATAGGATTTGATGACAAATTTGCGTTATTCTGACGTAGTCTGATAAATAGGATTCTTTATGTATTATCTAGTCGCATGAAATGATGTCAACGCTTCGCAAAAAGTTAAAAACAGCTCTTTTGTTAATATAACTTCAGTAATGTAGGCTCTTGGAGATGATTAATCAAATACATATAAGAAATTTCATGAAACTACAAATAATAAAAAGGATTTGCTAAGTATAATAAAACAAATTGATGTAAGCCTCAGCCATTTAAAATTACCTGTTACAATATTTTTTTCTCTTTAACTCTTATAATGCCTGGATACAACTGTCCCACACTCTTTGCTGTATAATCCTTTCATTTGTTTACAGTCAATGCAATGGATCTTAAAATCATAATCTATAAATAAAGCAAAGTTTTAAAATGGCTTCTGAAAGACATTACATATACCGATTTATTAACTAAATTCCAAAGTGAAGGAACTGAAAAGTTCATTCAGTATTTAAAAATCCAGGAGTGATAATAAGGCAAGAGTTACCAAAGACAAAGGAATTCTCGACAAGTTAGTCATTTTTTTGAAAACATTAGTGGTATTTGTTTATAATAATTTATATTTGCTGTTTTTTATAATTAATATGTTTATGCACTTTTGGATTTAATTCCTATTTTTAGGGACTTAAGTGGCACTTTTACTTCCAAAGGGATTTAAAATTTAATCCGCCTGCATTAAAAATAAAAATTTAATTCTACAAATAGGTCATTGAAAATTAAAAGGAAAATTGTAGATTTAGGTTGCAAATTTTTTTATTATATCTAAAAATTTTAGAAATATTTTAACAAACTAAAATTCTAATAACTAAAATATTTTGTACGCTTAGTTTTTATCAATACTAATGTTAATATGTACATTTTTTATTACTTAAATTAATAACATGGTGGATGACTATTTAGCCTTTCTTGATGCTGTATATGCTTTGAACAAACGTTTATGATGCTTTTGTGGGCTCTTGGGAAGAACAAGAGGGCACTTCAACTTAAAGACGAGGTACTTTGAAAAATCTGATAGAAGGTTTTTTTGAGAAAGAATTCGACGTATGCTTTCGCAGCCGCTGTGCTTTTCCACCCACCATATATTTAGTTGATCTATGTTCGCCCCCTGAATCTGCTAACAAGAAGGCGATGTCCTGCAAAAGCAGTCCAGTATACGGTGGGATCTGGTAACTTAAAAATTTGGCGATTTTGTGGAAAGATGACCAAAACTGTTTTTACTTATTGGGTGGGATTTGCATTTCCATTCTGATAAGCGACAAAAAATTTTGTGTGTTTTATTTTCTGATCAGTCCCACTACATCGGTGGAGATTTTATTTGCCCCTTTTATCACAAACAACCGACCTTTTGGTTTTTTGTGTTTCGAACGTTTACCAGCAAAAGTCGCCATAATCCTCAATGTCATTCGTAATCCAATTCACATAGCTTTACCCCGACATGCCCTGACACACCAATAATAAGCGCAGCCAGTAACAAAACAAGTAAAACTAGTCTATTGACTACAGTGCAGCTGAAAAACAAGGAAAGAAAATGTTAAAAACATAAGGTACTTATTTACCTTGTGTGCTAGAAATTCCTCATCAGGTGCTGTTACTAAGATTTTTTACATGATCCAAATCCGAAACTTTGATTTTTTTAGTTTATAGCCATTATTTTGCATCTTTAAAATGCAATTAGTTGCAGTTCTTTGATTATTGTTGCTTTAGCATTGAATACTGGCTCCACAGCGAGAAAAACTTTCAATTTGGTCGACTTCTTCAAGAAGTAGGCCAAAGCACCTTTCTTTTGTAACGTTTTTAACATTGCGACTGGCGCACCAGCTTTGTATTCGGAAAACTGCTTCTCGAAATTTTCCTTGATTTTATTGACAACAACTGAGTTATTGCCTCTTCGTCTGCTTTTTCTATCTCTATATCCATTATCACGAATGCTCAATTTTGACAATTTTAGTTTAATAGCGTCAGATTTTGTTTAGTGTCGTAGGAACACAGAAATTGTTTCTGGTGATGAAACGATATCAACAATATAATAACCCTACACCTCACAGCCTCGCTTCTATCAATATATTAAAGTACGGTTAAATAGTTTTTTATAGATATATTTTTTATTGATTTATTTATTTTAATTTTATTATCTAAAGTACATAAAATAGTTTATAAACCTCGGGACTAAAGCGTTTTTTAATCCCTTAGCGGATTGTAGCTCTCCTACAGTCGGCTAACAACCTTCGCGCGTGGGATTAAAAGTAGCACATTAGTCCCCATATGAATTATAAATAATTATTGTTTGTCAAGTTTCGTTTTATACTTCCTCATAAATACATTGTTTTGTATATTCTGTTTTGATATTAAAAAGATTTAATTTATTAATAATACGATGTAATAAACCCTTGTTTATATATATATATATAATTATTATTATTATCATCAATAAAAAAATAATAAAATTTTTAAATTAATTTCTAGTCGCCTTGTTATTTCGCGCTTTTTTCTTTTACTCCGCCTTTGGACTCGCTGCAACGTTGCCAGTTCATCTACTTGCAGCTCTCTCTCATATCCCTTCCAGCACAAATATTTCTCTAAAGACGTAATTATTATTGTTTTGTTCAAACTACGTGGGAAATTTAAATTTTTAAATTTTTTTTTTAAATATTCAAAATATATTTTTCTTCATACTAGTTTTTCGTAAAAATGGTAAGTCTCCTTCATAGGAAAAATTAGAAAAACTGTAATTTCCTCCCCGCTTCTTCCATGCTACATGTACAAAAATTGTAATTTTTAATCGCGATTATCTCGTATTAGACGTGGTCAATCTTCTTTAAATTTTACCAGCACGTGTGTTATACATTTAATAACTTATATTCAAAATTTGAAAGATTTCTTAAGATGTTGCTTGCATGACCCAACTACCTTAAATATATAAGGTTTATTATTATGTGGAAAAAACTAATGCGGTTTATCAACGCCATATTTTGCGCATGTACCGATAGGCCAACTAAAAGATCTTAGACATTGGTTAATACAAAATTTTTGAAGAAAAAGTTATTTAACATATTTATCTTAAAGAAAATACTAAAAAGTGTAAACATTAGGAAGCGTAACAGTTGCGGTATTATACCCGCTTTTATCCCATACTTATTTATCATGTAAAATATAATTTAAGAGAAAAATAAAATATTTTTTAGAAAAATAATAAGTCCTTTAGCTTAGCTTAACTAAATATAACATTATATATAGCTAGAAAGTATGGTCTTATCCGTCTATATAATACTTACTTAAAAGTATAACGAGATTTTCCGTCATTGTGCTTATATGCCAGTAACATTGATCCAGTATCGATTAAAATATGTAGCTGTAAAAGCCTCAAAAAATATTATTATTTACTGTGAATGTTCTAATCCCCACATGTAGATCCAATCCTCTGCATGTTAAAAAGTTAACAATATTTGCTTCTATTAGACCCTTTTGGGGTTTTCTATACACTGTTATAATATTACTTTCTTTATAGTCCGGAAAGCCACCGCAAAAAATCTGGCCAATAAGAGATTCGCATGACACTTTTTTATATTACTATGAACTATAGTCAATTCAAAGCTGCACTGCTGCCTCAGCTCAGCTGGATCAAATTGCATTTTTTTAGCTAAAAAAATCGTCAAAAATTATCTTTTTCAGTATAACTGAAAAACTATTGATTTTGGGAATATAAGGTTTTAAGTAGTCTAATAAAAGTACGTAATTTTGTTCGATAAAATTGTATGTACCTCTTTTAGTTTTTGAGATATTAGCAATTTAAATTTAAAATAAAAACGCAAATATCTTAAAAACTAAAAGAGCTACAAAAATGTGTTAACAATAAATATGCATTTTCATAGGTTTTATGAAAAAGGTTAAGTTCATATTTTTATTAAACAAGTATTAAGCGAGATATAAGCAAACAAGTAATTTTGGCCATTTTAAATTTCGCTCATAACAATATTTTTTGGTACAAGTAAGTTTACCAACTCCGATCCGATTCACAATGTTTTATTCATTAAATGAAACAAACTAATACATGTGCCTTAAGGCAATGGGAGTTAACATGGCACGGATATTTCATTTAATTCAATTATTTTATTTTTACTGATTTCGTTTTTGACTATTATGCATGTTCTAGGGATTGGATGTTCCACTGTATATTAGTTCTCTTCTCAGGTCCCCTAAACCCCTTATATTTTCTCTGTAGACTCAGGGTTCTTGTATAAGGGCCACGTCGAGGTCCCTCATAGTGTTAGCAAGAACTGCTGTTGCTACCTTGCTATGCGGCAGGTTCCTCCGCTTATCTTTCTTCCTGACCTCGTAGCGGACATTGTTACTTTGGTCAACCATATTGATCCCACAAGTAATGGGGAAGGGGTGGTCAGTGCCTGTGGTGCCCCTGCACCTACATCAGGCTGATTACTCTTGAAAGTCGTCCTGTGTCCCAAAGGCTCCGTTAACGACACATTTTAAGCCCGGTGATATCCATCTTTCGCTATGGGTCGCATATCGCCTCTGGTTTAGGGTTTTTGGGGATTCGCCCTAGTCTGGTTCCTCCTCTTAGACCGCATGGGTGGCTCTGCCCGGTTTAGCTCTAAGGATCATTGAAACACGCAAGCCCGCTCACCCGCCTGTTGCCTTCGTAAAGGTGGGGAAACCTCAGCACAGAGCGTGTAATGTGATGGGCCTACATTTTACTTTTGCATATATAATATATATATATATATATATATATATATATATATATATATATATATATATATATATATATATATATATATATATATATATATATATATATATATATATATATATATCGACGCTCGCAAATAGAAAAAATCGTAACTCAATTTTTGACGAAATTGAGTTAAGACTACTTTCTGGTATAAAATGTTCTTCTCTTTCGTTAAAAATATTTTTTTAAACATTTTTGAAAAAAAATATTGTTATTTAAAAAGTAGTTTAATCGTATCTACTTCGCAAGAAATCTGGCTTAAATAATATCTTAACTAAAGATACAAACTT
Source organism: Listronotus oregonensis (assembly GCA_019359885.1). Taxonomy (NCBI): domain Eukaryota; kingdom Metazoa; phylum Arthropoda; class Insecta; order Coleoptera; family Curculionidae; genus Listronotus; species Listronotus oregonensis. Next base: position 144,020 of record JAHBCN010000522.1, read on the forward strand.
TATAAACAGCAAATAAAGAAATAGTATTCATCGTATCTAAAGTTAGAAGCAGAATGCAACAAATTTAATTAAAGTCAGTCATCGTATGTCTAGATACAATAATAGTACATACATGCTAAGTAAGTAATTTTATCGTAAGTAGACTTAAGATGTTAATATTTTTAGTTTGGTAGTTTTTTATCGTAACTTAACATACGATAATCTAAATCCGGCAACCCGACCGGGACGGCCTATAAATTCTTTCCGTTCGAGTTACAATGTTAGTGCAGTAAGTTACGATAAAATTAATAATCGTTTATTTGCTATCGGTAAAGAGACAAGGCAGTATTGTTTTTAGTTTGTTTTGTTGTTTATCTAAAGTTTCTGTAAATTATTCATAAAACATGTGTTCAAGAGGAAGATTTTTGGTAGAGCTAGCACAAGGTAAGTGATAAATTGTTATTAAGACTATATAATTTTAACAGTTTAATAGCTTTAGCGGTGTATTATTTAAGTGATTAGAGTGGTTGCGCACGGGCTATAAGCCTGCACTAACAGACATTTCATGATTAATTAGGTTTTTTTACGATATACTAATTTTGCGTTGTGTATAAATTCAAAAGTTTGTGTTAAAGTTTCTTATAACTATTTTGTTATTTCATATCTTTTTTATTAATATCTATACCTTTTAGAAGAGAACAGTAGCGATACTGAAAACGAATGTTCCAACACAAGCTTAGAACAAGCATTAGCACATTCGCCAATTTTTGTTGAAAATGAGTTTGATCCTAGATTTGAAGAAGTAGACCCTGCTGCATTATTATTTGGAATTGCTCAAGATGAGTTTCCAATGTATGAAAAAACAGCTTCTTCTACAAATAAAGAGCATTTAGAAAATACTGATGGGGACACTTTGCCTATGGAGGATACCATATCTGAGGTACTAAAATAAGGTGTGATGCAAGAATATGAATAAACAATTTTTTATTGCAGCTTAAAGATGATGCTAATGAACAAACAAGCTTAGTAGAAAAAAACGTTTCACAGGACGTGAATTTATCAGTAACTCTAGAAACTGTCACTGACCACCAACATATGGATGCGGAAAAAAATATATTGCCAGGTAGAAAAAAGTATTGAAATGAGAAAACTTGGAAAGTTAACATAGCTAAAAGAAAAAGAAATACAGGACAAGAATATACTTCATACGCTACAAAGAAAATTATTCAGGCTAAAAAAATCAAGGAAAGTTGTGAAAAGAAAAAATGTAGAATGGAATGTTACAAGAAAATTTTAGAAGATCAGCGTAAATATATTTTTTTTAAATTCTGGAAATTAGGAAATCATAATAAGCACATGGACTTTATATCAAAGCATGTAAAAAAGGAGCAAAAGAAAGTGGAAAAGGTAAAGGGAAAAAATTTAAGGCGCCAATACACAATGCAATATTATTTTACAGTTGATGAATCCATCATTAAAGTATGCAAAACTTTTTTTCTAAACACTCTCAGAATTACTGATATCTGGATAAGAACTGTAATGCTTAAATTGGAAAAAGACGCGATTGGAGTAGGTAGTCCAGATGGTAGAGGCAGAGTAACAAGTACAGATCCCAAAGTAGAAGTAACCAGAAAATTTGTAAGGCAGCATATTGAGTCTCTTCCCACAACTGAATCTCATTATATTCGTAAGGATTCAAAACGTCAATATCTACAAGCTGATATACAATCCATAGCTCAGATGTATAGACTGTACATAGATTGGGCCAAGGAAAAAAATATTAGTCCAGTTGCAACCTGCAGACAGTACCGGTATGTCTTTGAGCATGAATTTAATATAGGTTTTTTTTACCAAAAAAAGACCAGTGCGAGGTTTGTGACAAGTTCTTGCTGGCAGATGAAAGCAAAAGAGAAGAAATTGAAGAAAAGAAAAGAAAACACCTAGCAAACAAAGACGCTGTAATTAAAAGAACAGGATAAGGAGCAGGCAAAAGATGATAAATCATTTAACGTCGCCTGTTGTGATTTACAAAAATTCTAGTTACCCCACAAAGACGTAAGCATTTTTTATTACAAATTAAAATACAGTACCTATAATCTAACCCTTTTTGACCTTGGAAATAATAAAGGATATTGTTATGTCTGGCACGAGACCATTGCAAAACGAGGAGCTAATGAAATTGGTAGTTTTGTATTGGATTACATTAAAAATCAAAAGCAGAATGGTGTTGATACCTTTGTGTTCTATACAGATAATTGCGGCGGTCAAAACAGGAATCGGTTTATCTATGCCATGTATGTGTATGCAGCAGAAAAATATAACGTAAATATTACTCACCGTTTCCTCGAGAAAGGCCATACGCAAAATGAGGGGGACAGCGTCCATGCTCTTATAGAACGATAGAAAAAGGGCAAGGTAATTTACACACCCGAGCAGTGGATTATGCTTATAAAAATGGCAAAAGTTACAGGTGAACCATACGACGTTATAGAAGTCAGTCAAGATATGATTTATGACTTAAAGGGACTAGTAACACCTGAAAGAAACTGGAAAACAGATCAAAATGGAACAAATATCAAATGGAATGACATCAGAGAAATTGAGATATTATTTTATGATCCATTAAAAATAAAAATTAAATACGATTCTGTTGACGAAAATGACCATTGCTTACTGGATTTAAAAAAAACCAACCTTAAGTAAGAGAATTAAACTAAAGTCAACTTGCCAAAAGAAGGAATTGGGTAAGGCTTATAACGGCCCGCTTAAAATATCTGACAAGAAGTTTGAACATCTACAATTCCTATGTAAAAATGGAATCCCAGATTTATATCATTATTTTTACCAAAACCTACCCCATGGAGATAATGACGAGAAAGAAGATTCTGACTGAAACATAATTGAATTTTTGTCAAAAAATTAGTTAATGGGTTGATCCATTTTTTTTATTTGTATTTTTATTTTTCTTTAAAATAAATATTTTACTTTCTTAATTGTGTTGTTTTTATTTGCTTGAAATAGTTTTGCTATATCTGTATCTGTACTTATATATGTCATATCGTATCTTTAGATACGATAATTACATTTTAATAAATGCCCGATGGTTACATTGTATATTAACATACGATAATATTTTTTTAAAATATGCCCCACAGTTTCATCTTATCTTAAGATACGACAATAAATACCCAAATATTATTCGATAATAACATCGTAACTATTTTATTGTTAAATTAAAAAAAAAATCTGTCAAGTTTTGACACATATGTCATATAAAGTTTTTGACTTGCTTTAAGCTCCATCATCGCCCATTAAAATCGTAAGCATAATATTTTTACACCCTGTATATACATTAAAATATGGGTTTATTATCCCAAACCAAGTCTGGTCATTTAAAAATGAAGACTCTGCGGTCATGATGAAAACGGCAGGTAGACAAATCCAAAAAATGATCGTTGTGTTTTGTAGCAAAGAAAAAGTATCCTCACTTGCTTGCCCCAAGTTTTGGTAATCCTTATGAACTTAAGACCAAAATCACGTCTTAACGCCTCATGGTTTCGTTACGATAATGCACCTGCACATGGATCCGACCAATCTAGGAAATTTTTGGTAGCTTTAGGTTTAAAAGTTTTAAATCATCCTGTCTATAGCCCAGATCTAGTACCATGTAGTTTTAGATTATTTTCTTACATAAAAAAGGCAGCTTAAAATCATAGGACTTAATAACAACTGTTATTTCGTAAAAAGAGTAGGTAGACATATTTATTGAATACATACGTATGACCACAATAGACCGATCGGTCGCGGTGAAAGGGTGTTATACCCACTCACTTTAAACCTATAGTTTGTCTCAAAATATATCGTTATGGCTTTTGACGGAGCATACCCCAATAAACCATTTACGATTTTATTAGCTATTGTTTTTGGATAAACCCATTTGTTTATAAGGGCAAGGGTGGGTCAGGTATTTCTTGAGTATTAACCATTAGGCATATAAATATTTTGACTAATATTTTAGTGGCAGTGTTAAATAACCGTTTTTACTGTGCGTTTCGAAAAAGTTGTTTTACGAGAATATAACTATGTCGCGTTGAAATCATTTGTCATTGGATGCAAAACAGGTTGTGAAAAATGTGTATGAAACTTTAATCAGTAGAGGTCTAATTAAACAAGAAGCTTTAAAAGAAACCTGTCTACTTACAAAAACTCCAATATCATCGATAATGGATATTATTATTAGTGAAGAATTGAACAAAAGAAAAAAAACATAGTGATTTTCAGTCTCATCGTATAGACAATAGTGATCAGGACCTAATAAGAAGAAAAATATATTGCCTTTATAAAAGCGGAGTTATTCCTACCTTGGATAAACTGAAAAAGAAGCTAGACGAAGAGAAACCAATATAAATATTAGCCGTGCCACCCTTCATAGAGTTGTTTGTAAAATTGGATTTAAATACCGCAAAATAGACAAAAGACAAGTAGTAATGGAATCGCACAGATTACGCACTTGGAGATTTAATTACCTCCAGGAAATTAAAAGATATAGGTTAGAAAACAGATCCATAATTTACCTTGATGAAACAAGGTTCGATACACACGACACAATATTAAGGATTCTAGCTTGGGTTATTATAAGGATAAAAGTGCAAAACTTTTTAAAAACTGGTTTCAAAATTATCTTTTAAAAAAATATTCCAAACAATAGTGTTATTGTCATGGATAACGCAATCTACCACAGCCGTCTGCTACACAAAGCACCAGCTTTATTAAGTTCAAAAACTGAAATCCAGGAATATTTATTAGAAAATAATATTTATTTTGAATTCAGTTACAAAAAAACGCAACTTTTGGAAGTCCTAAATTCATATGCAATTAAAAAGCAATATGTATGTGATAATTTGGCTGAACAGGCTGGCATACTGTCTTACGGCTTCCTCCGTATCACTGTATGTTTAACCCCATAGAGCATTTGTGGAACCAAGTAAAATCAAAGATGCACATAGAGCAGAAAATGTTACACCTACTTAAAGTCCCAGTGTTATAAATTTAATAAAAAATGTAATTACTAACATCCAGTTTAGAGCTAAAAAAATGTAATTATGTATAGATAATGCATTTATAAATGTATTAAAACTTTGCATATATTTAATTTCTTAATGTAATTTTAAGATTATACTTACCTAAATAAACAATAAAGTATAAATCTTTATATTATTAAAGTATGTCCCTAATGTTCTGTCCTTTAATACCTATCGATCCGCAGTTTTATTTTTGTCGGCATATATAATCCATAAATGAAGGCAAGAGCTAACACGGTATACTTTGAGACCGCATTAACTTTAATGGAGACCACTAATTTTTAGTATGTATGACAAAACTTTTTTGGCATCCTACATAATAGAACAGTTTTATTTAACTTTGTATGTATATTTAAAATAAAAAACCAATATATATAAATAATAATAATAATAATAAATACCTTTAATTATTCATCATAATTATTACAAATAAAAATTAAAAGTGGAGGCGGCATCCAATTACGCTGTTCATACAACCACCATTCTTTAAAAAAAAACACACTTATCGACAAAAGAAAAAAATAGTAATTTGTATAATATAATTCCTAAAACATATAAAGTGGGTTAAAAAAAAATTAGCAAAATATAGATAATAAACACTTGCTACTAGAACTGAGCATTATAAAAAATAAAGGTAAGTATAAATTTAAAAAAGTCAAATTTGATAAAGGTGTAAAATATACATAAAAAACACAATTTGCTAGATCATTTAGCTCATACATAAAAAACACAAGGAAATAAATTTAAACAGTAAAAGTACTTGACGATTAGTATTCAGTTGCGTTTAGCAAAGTCAAATTTCCAAAGAAATTAAAAAAATATATTTCTTAGGAAATTTGACAGAGCGAAGAGCTGTTCTGACGTAATTGGGCAAATAATTTAAAATACTAACGAAATTGTAAGAAGACAAGCGCCGAAAAACTGTGGTACTATGTCTAGAAAATAAAAGATCTCATATTTTAAATGAGCGGTTGCGAAATTTTTCTTAAAGAACTTGCCGTTGACATTGGATCCATCTTAAAAATAGTTTTTAATAAAAAAAGCAAATTTGGCCAATGGTATCCATTTTTCTTTTTAAATTATGACATCGTCACCGTAAAAGTTCCCGCCGTAGGCTTTTTCCCAAAAAAATCAAAGTCGACTTTTTTTGTAGCTTACCCTTAATTTAGCCAAAAGTAGATAACAATGTAATATATTACAATAAGCCTTAATGAATCTCCTGTGTTTTAACATTATGAATATAATGGTTAAATAATAAATTTATACATATTGTTTGTCCGCAAATATCAAAGGCAATGACAAAACTTTCGCCTGTATCTTGATTAAATCGTGTTTGTACGGTAACGAGTTTCTTCAAAGCTAACAAAACTATAGGCAACTTAAATTGTATTCAGTCGTTTTAACACATAATTACTATTTTAATATTTAATGGAAAATATGCTTTTACAGACACTTTTATTACAACAAGTATAAAAGTATCGCACCAATTCTTAGCTGGCAGGTTGCAATATTATTTTCTCAGGGACATGATAACAAAATCCAAAAATAACATATATTTTGTATTTATAATTTATAATTGAATTTATGGATTATCAAAAATCCTCTTGTTTTTACAATATATTATAAATTGAGATTTATAATTAATAAAATTAAATTATAGAATACGCCACAGTACACATCATTTCGTGTAGTGGGTGTATTTCAACAGTTTTTTCATGTGTTCATTTGTTTTTATTACGTTTTTTTATTAAATTTAAAATTATGAAATAAGGATTAACTAAAGTAACTAGCTTTAATTTGCCGATAAATAATTTTTTGATGCTAGGAGAATTTTTTGCACCGAACAAAGACTTTTGTTTAGCAAAATTCAGAAATGTTAATATTTTCTCTAGCTTACCTCACGAATTCTAACATTAAGTTTTACACTTAGATTAAGATAAATATGAAAATCGCACATTCCATAATTTTTAAGAAAAAATAAAAACTTACATCAAAGTGATAAGTTGTAAGTTACTAAAACAAAGATTTTAAATTATGAAATAAGGATTTACTAAAGTAAATAGCTCTACTTTGCCGATAAATGATTTTTTTATGCTAGGGAAGTTTCTTGCGTCGAACAAAGACTTTCATTTAGCAAAATTCAGATATGTTATTACTTTTATGTTAGTACATAAAAATGCATTTAAAGAAGCTAACCTCACAAATTATTTTAACATTAAGTTTTACACCTAGATTAATATGCAGATTTGCAGATCACACATTTTATAATTTATAAGGAAAAGTAAAAACTTACATCAAAGTAATCTTTAGAAAGAAATAAATTAAATAATATAAAGACACAAAATTTGTATTTTCCGGGCAATATTTACCCATCCTTTTTGTATCGTTTTGTAATGTGCAATGTATCATAAACAAATAACTTGACCGAAGTTTTTATTAATGTGTTATAACATTAAGGGACCACATACCACCTATAGTACGAATTCAAACAGCAAATTTTTAACGTTGTGGTTTCAATAACACTAAAATCTTTGAGTTTCATTTTCTTTATTATTTTATTGATATGCAACCGGTTATTTATGTATCTTTAACCGTTTTCTAGTGATAACTGAAAACTACTTTTAAAGCTACGATCTAATATTGTATACGGCGTTCTTTTTACCATGCATGTTTGGCAACTCACGACCTCGACGTGTTACCTTGTTCCGTATATTTTTGTGTTCTTTAATTCTAATTTCGAGAGGCCCCATCAAAAACATACGAAAAGAGGTGAAACGTCGAGGTTACACACATGGTCTAGGAGCCGTCTAGATTTACTACCGGGGGCAGCGCAGCCTCTTGGGCTTTTTGTGCTTAATCTTCCATCACCTTTTATACCAATCCTCCCATTAGTCTTATTTCTTTTACCATTCTCTTTGGTTGCCCAAAAATGACTGTCTTTTGTGATTTAACGCTTCACATTCGCACAGGATATGGTAGGCTGTTTCTTCCCCCTCGTCGCACATTCTGCAACTTGGGTCCCCAATGTATGAGACATGTGTAGGTGTCCTCTTAGGTTATCGTGCCCCGTTAGCAACCCTACTGATATGCGAAGTCTTTACCTACTTTGTCTTTATAGTTCTTTCTTCATTTTTTAGATGGGCCCCTTATAAAGCTTTTTCCATGGCTTATTCTACTGAGACTTCCCCAGTATTCCTCGTGTTTGTTTTAGATCCATTCCCTGGTTAGCCTTCGTGCTGTAGTTTTAGTTACTCCAAGAACAGATTTTGGTCCAAAGTGTGGATGTTTCATGTCTTGCCAGCTCATCCGCTTTTGCCTTCTATTCCCGAATGTCCTGGTACCCACAGGAGAGTTACCCTGTTTCATTATCCCAGAATTTCCAGTGCTTTTTGGCATCCCCATGTCAGCTTGGAAGTTACCTTGGGGTTCACAAGTGCCCTAAGTGACGCCTGGCTGTCTGTTATTTAGCAGATTCGCTGGTTCTTATAAGCCCTCTTGGTAGTTTCTTTTGCACAGTGCAGTAAAGCATATATTTCCACATACAATGACCTAAAGCAAAAATTTATTCTAAAGAAACCCACAGGAAGAAAAGAAAATTTAAAAAAAACTGCCATAATTTTATAAAATCGAAATATATTTAGCAAGCCTAGTGTTAACATCCCGAATATCTGGCTGCTCTGAATATCTGATATCTTAAACATCGTCTGCTGAACAGTGTAAGATTGTAGCTTTAAGAAAAGTTTTTAGTTATCATTTAAAATCGGTTGGAGAAAATTACTAACCGAAACGTTGTGTACCAATTAACAAATTAATAATAAGCAAAGCCAGACCAAGATCAAGACCAGGTTAGTCTTGGTCTTAGTCTTGCAAGCCTGGTCTTGGTCTTTTAATACTTAAAAATAAATTTAAATGGAGACTATATTTTTTGCGATCCTGTCCGCTTTCTGTTTGGAGCTAGGGAAGTAATAGTCCACTACGGCATAGCCCCGCATAACCGCAGTAAGGCTAGATACTCTGAGAGGACGCCCTGTATCTAAGAGACACCGTTAGAGACACCTGTTTAAGGCACAAGATGTCATTCACTCATCAGCACGGTATGCTAACACCTTGAGTTAAGCCTTGTGTTCATCTTTACTTCGGATCCCGTTCCATACGGTGGCAACAAGAGTTGCCGATTAGCAGCAACTCTAGCGCATGTTCCAAAAGATCCTACTGGGACCAACCACGACAACGACGTGTGAACACAGCGGTTGGGTTTTTACATTTAGTGGCATATGGAAACATTTTAGTGTTGAAAGATATTTAATTTTTTTTTGACGAAGCATAATAAATTAAAGCAAATACAAAACTGTGTACTGTGTGACCAAAAAAAAAAAACTTTTATTGCAACCAGATGTGAAATATTATGACATTGGTTTTTGATTCGAAAAAAAAAAGTTATTCAAGAAACTTTTCAGATCCTTATTTATGAAAATTTTATCTTCAAATTAGTAAAATATTTGCCGTACAATGTTTATACAAATACCTCATATAAACATTCTGTATATAAAAGTTGACTCAGTAGTGTGACAAATCTCGATATCTTCGAAACCGTTCATGATAGTGAAAAACTTACACAAAAATTATAGAAAAAAGGGCGTAAAATGTGAAATTTTATTCCAGAATTTTCCAAGGAACTACTACCCTTTAAAAAACTCATATTTTTAGCCTTTAACCTAAATTAAAAAATTTATGGCAAAAAATCTACTAGAAAAATTGACACCCTGTATCTAATGCTGGAAATTGTTGATCTGCATATAGGAAACAAGTCGACAGAGATGGTTTTTAAATATATATTTTGGTTTTGACAAAAGTGACGTTATCATTATTCTTTTCGCATTGTTTTGACTTTTTCGTCTAAGCCGGAAGTGTTATTTAAAAACCATTTATATTCCTATATGTCATGACAAATATATTTTTTATTAATTCATCACTTTTACATTTATATCTTAGTATTAAGAAGCAATCTGATGGTACCACTTCTTACAGTGTGGAACAAAAATAATATATTTCTGATTTTGGAAATTTTTGATCCACCCTGTAGGTGGCATCACTAGATAGCTAATATAAAAAAACATTAGACATACGATAGTAGTTTTTAGCTTCTATAACTTTTTTACCCTTGGAGATGGAGACCATTGAGTCAACATCTCATTATTTTTGAAACATGTTATTAACTTTACTAGTTACTGTGGTTAAAAAACTGTATAAAAGAACAGAGTAATCGATTTAATTATTATTTTATCAAAGAAACCTGTTACTCATTAAATAATTGCCTTTTTTCGCAGTTCTTGACACATTTTTGGTCAAGCCTGTATGAAATACCTCTGTATAATAAATATGAAAATTGAATATCATAATATTAAAACAAAGTCGCAGAGGTGCAAGAGTCTTGCAGATCGGTCTTGGTCTTGAGTAGTCTTACACTCCTCGGTCTTGGTTTTGGTCTTGCAAGCGAAAAAGCGATCTTGGTCTTGCTGCAAGACTAAGACCAAGACAGGGAGAACAAGATCGGTCTCGCTCGTCACTATAACAAATAATAACAATTAAAGTGTAAGATTTTAGTTTATTAATTATAGAACATTTTTTTACAATTTGACCTCCTGCCTATTAAAGTAGTTTTTAAAGTGATTAAAGCAAACCTAATACAGAGAACCAATCTTAATATAGTTTTCCTTACTAGTTTTAACTTTGCATATGTTATGTTTAACTTCAACTGTTTTAAAGTTGCCCTTATAAAAGAAACTAAAAATTACATACCCTTTATACACAAATAAATGTTTCGGTACAAATTAATGTTTCGTAGGCTCGCTATAAAAACTAATCAAAAACTTGGGCAACATTAATAAAAATGTCACTCATTTATGATTAGGGCCATATCTTGGCTTCTTATACTAATAATTATTGTGGTCTCTTCGTCTCTACAATGTTTAATATTGTTTAATCGTCTATAGAAACAATAAACTTCGGTTCATCGTCATTGTAATTACATAAAAAGTCTTTTGCCAATTCAATTGGTTCGCCCTAAACTACGAGTATAAAAAAGTAAGTTTTATGTTAGAATATGCGCAGCTTTCTCGTTATCTGGCAAAATAAATTTTAAAATGATTATAATAATGTTGCTTTTAATCTTAATTTCTTCAGATATTTGTGACATTTTCAAAATTATTTTTATATCTAAAATATTTGCCTGGCATAAAATTCTTGTAGAAATTTTTGTATGAGTAGAAGTTTAAATAGAAATTTATAATTATTTCCTAAAAGAAGATATTGGATTTTGGGTTGTCCGCTTTTAATACCTTCCAAGTTTCTTCGTAAGTATCAAAAGTCATCTTTAGATTAATACTAAATAGGTTTAAAAATTATAAGTTAATCCATTTTTTTTTGTTAAAAGTAACATATCCCGGGGCTTCTTAAACTCTGATTTCTCAACAAGGTATAACAAGACACCTTTAATCTTAACTCATTGTAGCCTTTCTACCTGACTTAATTATTTTGCTTTTATATGTTGCTTCATTGAAGGTTAATCTTTATATAGCTAAAAAAAATTGTAAAAAACCATTTTCTTATTAAACTTTATTGTCTGCATTTTTAAATGTCATCCCAGAAGTATCAAGTCTTTTTACTAGGCTAATAAACGAGTAAAAAATATGATGTAAATATAATTAATTTTAGAAAAACCAAACAACTTTTTTCCTGTAGGCACTACTAGGAATATTTTCGTATATATTATTTAAAAATTAACAATTTTAAACACAATTTATAACTTTCCAAAGAAAGCCATGTTTTTGTGTTTTTTTATAAACCATTTTAAAATTAATACAAAAGGCCTCTTAAGTCTTAATACAAAATTGAAAGCTTTTTTTTTATTAAACGTAGCTATTTTCGACTTTGCGGTAATTAAAGCTAATGTACATTTTTTATTGTCTTCTGTGCTTTTGTTAGATAATAGCGATAAAATATCTGCATGTCAAAATCTTGTAGTTTTAGTGAATTTCATTTAAAAAATTAAATGTTTTTTACGTTTTTGTTGTTCCTTGAAGGAGACTTAAACCATAGATTGGTCTCTCAAATTATAGGTTAAAGAAATACATTGTTACAGTTCAAAAATTGAACTATAACAATTTTTGATTTAAAATACCTTTTTGCATAAATACCTTAAATGCAGAAAGCAGGGATTTAGTCAAAAATGTTGTTTATTACTAGCTATGGTCTGCGGAATGTTTTGTGTTTGATTGTTTATTGACCTTTCCTTATTTTCAGGGGTCGTTGACATGTTTGTGGTTGTTTTTGTAACCTTATGGAGTATTTTACATTGTTTTTCTTTTAAATTATGTACATTCATAACTCTTTGTTTTGTTTTTGTAATTTTGAAGTTTCAAAATTTTGACGTTTTAAAATAAGTCAGGTTTAAGGTGAAGTTGTTTTCTTTTCTTCTTTTTTCTTTTTGGCTAAAATGACTGGCAAGATGTCGTAGTAGCAACGCCTTGGTACCGTGAGAGGCGGTCTCGAAGTCGAGAGTGATTCCTAAATCTGTCTTTTTAGAAAGTTCTGACAGAAACCGGTTATATCTGGATTTCGGGATTATATTTTGCGGGGCTAAGCGTGCGTTGTTTGTTAGTAATATCTGGGTAGTTCCTAGTGTCTTAGAGCCAACCCTTAGGAATGATGGCAAAAGGCCAGCCAGCGAGCCAGTGATGGATTGTGTGTGAGTTGGTAGAATTGTAGCAAGAAGGGTTTTGGTACTGCCAAGGTCGTCCTTGACAGAAAACGCTGTTGGTGAAAAATAAGTTTTGGGGAAGCTTTCTCTCTCCTGCTGACCACCAAGGAGACAGCACACGTGAAGGCAATGTTCTAAAAGTTAATTTTCAACCCTTGTTTTGGGGATTGTTGAACAAATGCCTAAGTAAATTTCCCGTTTGTTTGTGCTAATTGTAGTACGTTGTTTCGGAGTGAAATGTCACGTTATCCGTAAATTTTTGGGAAATTTATGTCTTCTTAAAGAAGGATTATACCATATGGAAACTTGTATGGAACCCTTTTTCTTCGTTAATATCTTATAAAGCCGGAGTCTCATGCATCCGATTTCCGACGATCCGATCATCCGAAAGTATTTTTATTGGTCAGAACATGTGGGGCCACAATGTTCTGACCAATCAAAATACTTTCGGATGATCGGATCGTCGGAAATCGGATGCATGAGACTCCGGCTTAAGGGGCGATAGTGGCTCGTAAGTTTGTGGAAAAAGGTAAGAATTTTACTATCTCACACAGTTTTATCAAATTGCTACTTTGAATTTTTGATCTAACTTTGAAAACGTATTGTATTCGATTTTGGGGTTATGATAATTGCGTAGTTAATTTATTGGGTTTTCTTTAAATGGATTGTTTTTTTAAGGGGAGAACTTTGTCTAGAATTTTTATGCTTATTGGTAAGCCTACCATATTTTTTTCGGCAAAAAACGGGACAGCAAAAGTATGTTCGTACGAATTCGCCATTTTATTGAAATAGCACTTTTTATCAGTCTGTGTGCAAAAATATCAAACAATTGAATCCACTTGTAGTGGTTATAACAAAATAATATTTTATTTTAACGTTCATTAAGTATTTTAATAGGAAAAAAATACAAAAATGCTTATATTATCTAGATAACAGGTGAAACAGGTGTAGGTACCACTTAGGTATCAATAAAAGATGCAAGAACAACGACTAGCTTAATCCTAATATTATTTTTATTTACAATACTTATCGCTGTTATGAATTTGTTTACATATTTTTTTCTCAGTTAATAATTTTTCATAAAACTCGACACATGATAATTTAAAATTATATTGCAAAATTAAAGCGTTCCCTACTGTATGTACATTCGTTAATATTAGTTTTTTCAGAGCTCCAGTAAAGGTTCATTTTTGAAAACAACCTTTCTATTCCAGCGTTGGAACCCGGAAGGCAAAGTGAAAATTCAACTATTTTATATAGTATTGAAATTGAAACATTCTGGTTTTTTAATATTTCAAAAATTTTCATCCATTTATTCTCGGTTGGCAAATTTTTTGTATTCCACTCCTCCAAATTATCTTTTATAATTACCAATACTATTTGAAATTCATCAAAAAGAGTTGTAGTGTCAAAATTTAAATTAACTGAATTTTCTATTAGTTGAATACTGGCTTCTACATCATCCCATACTGGCACTGTTTTTAGACCAGACCAACTTAACAAGTTGTAATTTGAAAACTGATCTCCCCATGAAGTTAAATAATCACATGCCCTATTATAAAAAGTACCAATGTAGGAATAAAATCTAGTTTCAGCGGCCTTATCATTTTCACATATTTTTTTTAGTAGTGACTTGACCTGAAGACTTACAAAATTGCTTTGCTCCCTGTTTTTTATTTTAGTTAAAAGTAAACTGTAAGTAGACAATGATTCTACAAAACATGTATTTTGCCGCTCGATTTTTAAGATACTTATTTCAAAAATATTTAACTGACTGTGCACAAATAGGAGCCACAATTCTGATTCATCGTTGTTAAAAAAAGAATTTAAAGCTGCTGGACATCCTGGCTCTGATAAAAAAAAAGATTTTAAGGCCGGAAAAATTTTCAAAATTCTTTCAAGCGCTGGTAGTAGTGCCAGCCACCGCGTGCTGCTGTATCCCAGAACTTGCCGATAGCTTATATCGACCAAGTGGCAAAACTCTTTTAGTCTTTCAACTCTAACTGTATAGATATGAAAATATTTGTATATTTTACAAATAATATTTTCAATATCAATCGGTAACATTCCAACCGCCGACTCGATGCTGTTATGAACAATATGGGCCATACAACCAATGCCTATGAGTGATTGTTTATCCAGATTCACTTTTAACTTTTGAAAAACATTTTGTTCGCCTCTTCTTTTTGCGCCACCAAACATACTGTTTGTGTTATCAGCGGACAAACAAACAAATTTGGAATCCAAATTATAGTTTTTTAAAGCAGATATAATATTTTCCGACAAAATATCTGATCTCTCTCCTTTTATAGATGAAAAATCCAAAACTTTTGTTTGAGCGCCCTTTTCTGGAAGAAAGTATCTAACCAGGATTGGTAGTATTTTAGTTGCTTTATGGTTGCTCGTATCAACTGACAGGCTGATAAAATTTACTTTTTTCAGATCCTCCATTAGGAGCTCTTTACACCAAGGCGCAAGTACATTATTCACAATTGCCTCCGTTTTTGTTCTTGCGCAACTAAATTTAACATCATATATTTTTTTAATAACTTTAGAAGTACAGTCCATAGAACTATAACTGTGGTTATGACAAACACAGTGATAGGCAAAGGTACCCTCAGCTGCAGCTGATTTTGACTCGTCATTACCTAGAAATTAGAAAATATAATCAATATAAGCATCAACTGTAATAAAATTTCGTGTTTTTAGCGGAAACGCCGCAAGTCTAATCTACTAACTAACTAGCTTTATTATTTAATAGAATAATAATGAATTAAATTTTTTACTTGTCGTGCCCTAATAAGAATAATTAATGTACTAAGTACCTATGTTTAATTACTTACCAAACGTTTTATTACTGAAAAAAGTAGTTATTTTTGAACTGGATACAACAGCACTTAAAGCCAGCTTGTGTTTTTGCATTTTTTCGTGGTGCGCTACATCTGAGCTTTCGCCATGGCCAATCGAAAAATTGGCCTTACATATGTTACAGTGAACTTCATAGCTGATATTTGTTGGTTCAATAAAAGGATATTTTTCATTTAAACTATTTGAAAAAACACACTTTCGCTTGGGCATATTTATTTGCAAATTATAAAAATAGAAGCTGCAACTCAATCAACCGTTTCACAAAATGTCTAATTTTGAAATGTTTGCGGCATTCGCCCTTATTACTTTTATGAGACCACCAGCATTACGGAAATGCCATGCGGGTTGCCTACGACAAAAGCAATGGCTAGAGACGAGCTAAACCATCGAATCGATTGAGTCGATAGTTAAGTATAATGAATGATCGTAGCGATAGTAGCGGTTTGATTTAAATTTGAAAAGCGTTCTTTTAAAACGGGACAATTTGCCGTCCCGAATACAAATACGGGGACAAGGGACAAGAAGGTCTAAAAACGGGACTGTCCCGTTTTTAACGGGACGTCTGGCAGGCTTACTTATTGGGTAATTTATGTAAGGGATGTAATTTCTGTGTTTCGTAAAGTATCATACGTAATCATGCATAAAGCTTAGACGAGTTGTTTTTTTTTAGGGTTCTTTCTTCTTTCTTTTCGTCTGTTCTTTTCTTTTCTATCCTGGTTTTACCCCTTTGATTTCTTCGACTTGATTTTGTGTTCCGGCCAATGCAGCCTATGCCTAGTTCCAGTTCGAGTTAATGGATTTAATCCCATGATTTATGTTGGAGATTCAAGTGACAAACCCAAGTTGCCGACATTAGTTGCTGATGACTGACAGCTAGACTACCGTTTCTAAGACACAACCACTTGCTTCCATAATAACAGGAAAATCACAGATAAGTCTTAAGTTTAAGAAAATTTTTGTAGATTAATGATATAACATTGACTTAAGAGAATGTCATGTCGATAGTCTAGCCTTAGATTTGAACTGAAATTTTTATTGAAAACACCTGCTAATCATTTTAATAGCTTGATGTTACTTAATACCTTCTCTGTCTGAGTGAACAGTCATTAACACTTTATTTTCTCGGGACCTTCACTAAAATCTAAGACTGGAATTTGGACCTAAGTATACACATGTGCACTTTTAAAGCTTTAAAGGTTATCGAAAGAACATTTATTATTATGATATACCTTAGGGGTATATAGTCACTTACTTTTAACACTATTCTATTGGGAAACAAATTGGTAGGGACAGTTGGTACTTATGAGTTGTAATCATATACATGAGTACTAATGTTGTATATCAATCTGTGGTAGGAGGTATAAGGTTTATTGCTAATCATTTGGTAATAATCTTATATGGTTTAATTATAAATATTGAATTTGATAATTGATTAATTAGATAGAATTACTGACATTTGTTTTTGTTTAACCCTTGACCGGATATATTTTTTGTTTAAGCCTTAGTGCTCTCAGATATTTTGCTGTAACGTCCATAACGTCATTCTGTTTCATTTTATTATTTTTTTAATTTGTAAGTGACTATGAAAAAGTTTAAATGCAACTTATGGCCTTACGTATATGTGGGTAACATACTAGAAGGTTTTCTGTAAAAGTTATAAGCTTACGGTCTTTGTTATGTATAGGATTTAACTGTTGACAGTTTATTAATTGTTCTGCTTTTGGGTTTAGTAACATTAAATTTGTATATAAGTCAAATTTAGTTTAACATTGTCATTTATTTTTCAATATTTTAAAATCTTATTAAATTTTCGTTTAAAAGGCGCATCCACCAATTTGGTAGGAATTTGTTACAATTATTTTATTATTTTTTGTAATAAAGCATTAACTAGTATATTTATATTTTGACTTTTATTGACAATATCCCCCTTCAAGAATGCACTCGCCTTTGTGTAGAGCCTCATGCGACTGTAAGTATTTATTGTAACCATATTCTTTAGCCAATGATTATTTTTATTTTTTATTTCTAAGCTAGCCGAGCACTTTTATTAGATATTTATTTTTGCCCAAGTAGGGCGTATAAAATTGCCCATAATAAATTACTATTACTATTAACTTTCATTAGACATTTATTTATTTTGACTTTTATTTGTTAATTATTTTGTCTTAGGTACTTGTATTAATTATTATTTTTTGCCCAAGTGGGGCGTTACAAATTTGCCGGTAATAAGTGGGGCGTAACATTTGCCTGTTATAAATTGGTGTATTAAATTTCCCGTAATAAATTGGCTTAGTAAATTCTGGTAATAGCATGCACAACAGGGTTGTAGATTTTAATAATAGTATATTGACTGACATTACCATTAACCCAATGTTTGAATGTTTTGGCTTTAAAATGTAATTTGTCTTTGACTTAATATTCTTCCATATAAGAATATTGTTTTTATTAAAAAAAACTATTTTTAAGGTAAATAAATGTCACTTAACTGCTTTATTCTGTAAACAATCCTACAGTTGGGATGTACGTGTCTAAGAAGCATATGAGTTTCTAAAAATAGCCTACTTACTTTTCGCAGCACCCAGTCAATTTATTGTTTTAAAAGAATGTAACTCTTAATAGGTTTTAAGTAGTAACAAGAACACCAGCGGAGAAAACCTTTTTTTTTTTTAAATTCAAAAAATATTTAAAAACATCCATTAGTATTTATTATAATGAGTTTCTGAATACTAAAAGGTTAATTATTTAAAAAATATATTAATTTTTTTTACAATACCGTGTGACAACGAAATCACTACCCAGTCTTTTATTTTCTTGAATAAAAACATATAGCTTTCAAATTTTAGGATGCTATAATATATCATAAGATGCTGATTTTGGATATTATAACATGTCTCTCTCGATTCCGGTTTAACCGGAAACGACATCAACTTTGATTTTTTCAATGGAATACCCTGTATATTTTTTAAAATTTGGATTCTACGAATCACTTCTGATATAAAATGTAAATTATATCCTATACCTATCTCTGCTAATTTTTGAGAAAATGGCGATTAAAGATGTCCAAACTACCGCATATTATGCAGTTTTATGGGAAAAGGAATAAATGATATAAAAATTATTATGTTTAATTAATTTTTTTCTGAAGACTCTATCTGTGGAGGTCATAATAAAACTACTTCCGGCTGTACCGGAAGTGCTGCGAAAATTGACTTTTCCAATAATGTTACTTCAAAAATTTAAATGCAACACCCTGTATATTTTTTTAAATTTGGATTCTACGGGTCATTCCTGATATAAAATCTGTATAATATCCTATACCTATCTTTGTTAGTTTTTGAGAAAATGGCGATTGAAGATGTCCAAACGACCGCAAATTATGCAGTTATAGGGAAAACAAATAAACGTTGGAAACATTTAATATTTTTTAATTTAATTCTAAATTATTTTTTAATTAACTACTTAAATAAAAAAACTAATATTAAAATAACAAAATTGCTCCAAAGAGACGGCCAGAATTATTTTAGGCTTATTAATTTTCTAACATTTATTTGTTTTCCCCTATAACTGCTAATGTGCAAAAACTAACAAAGATGGGTATAGCATATTATACAGATTTTATATCAGGAATGACCCGTAGAATCCAAATTTAAAAAAATATACAGGGTGTTGCATTTAAATTTTTGGAGTAACATTATTAGAAAAGTCAATTTTCGCAGCACTTTCGGTAAAGCCGGAAGTAGTTTTATTATGACCTCCACTGATAGAGTCTTCAGAAAAAATTAAATTAAACATAATTTTTATATCATTTATTTGTTTTCCCATAAAACTGCATAATATGCGGTAGTTTGGACATCTTTAATCGCCATTTTCTTAAAAACTAGCAGAGATAGGTATAGGATATAATTTAGATTTTATATCAGGAATGATCCTTAGAAACCAAATTTTAAAAAATATACAGGGTGTTCCATTAGAAAAATTAAAGTTGATGTCGTTTCCGGTTAAACCGGAAGTGATAGGCACATCTTATAATATCCAAAATCGGCATCTTACAATATAATATGTTATTCTAAAATTTAAAAGCCATATGTTTTTATTCAAGAAAATGAAGGGCTGGTAGTGTTTTCGTTGTCAGCCGGTATAGTCTTATGTAGTGCAAGGTTCATAAGTTTAAAAAAAAATATGAAATTAGAGTGTTGTTTTATTAAAAATAAACGAAATGCCAATTGATATTCGAAGAATATTAAATTCAAAAAAAAAAAAATATAGATATAGATCCGTCTAAGGGGTATTATAAAGTAGATTATGTATATTACGATAAGATCTTTTGTAACCTCCATGTGCACAGTCACATTGTATCCAAAAGGTTGGTTGACCTTAACGTGGGATCTTAAGTGCTGGACCACACAGAAGTAATGGGACACAGAGCAACAGCAGATTCCTTAGGTCGAAATAATGCAATAAACGTAAACTTGCCTTATTCCAAAGTTGATAATAACTAAGATACAGGGTGTCAAACTTTCGTTTTTTCGTAATAATTTTTTAACTAAATGACAAAGCGGTACAAATTTGCAGATTTGGGGTTTTTTAAAGCGAGAAATTCAAATTTGTTCGTACTTTTCATGTTGCTGGCAGAGGGCGCCAGCTACGGCCTACCCTACTTGTTTTAGATGACATAACTTTTTTAAGCTTATTATATTGACCTGTTTATTAAAAAAGAGGTTACTATAATTCCCTCTGCATCAAAAATGTATACCTCATTGAAGTCTCTAGGAGTGTTTTCGAGATAAATGCATTTTAAAGGATCCCGCAAATTTCCTATGAAAAATGGTTTTCGGCCAATTGTTCTCAAACTTTGCAAAGTAATAGTTTTTAACACGCCGATCAAAAGTCTCCACTGGCACAAAACCCAACAACCCCTCTAACCCCCCCACCCAAAATCCCCCTTAAAATTCTCCAAATCCCTAGTGACTTTTAAGGCTGATTTTTGGGGGTTAGAGGGGTTTTTCAGTTTTGTGCGCGTGAAAACTTTTGATCAGCATGTTGAAAACTATTACTTTGCAAAGTTTGAAAACAATTGGCCAAAAACCATTTTTCATAGGAAAATTGCGGGGTCCTTTAAAATGCATTTATCTCGAAAACTTCTAGATACTTCAATGAGGTATACATTTTTGACGCAGAGGGAATTATAGGAAGTTCTTTTTTAATAAACAAGTCAATATAATAACCTTAAAAAAAGTTATGCCATCTAAAACAAGTGGGGTAGGCCGTAGCTGGCGCCCTCTACCAGCAACATCAAAAGTACGGACGAATTTAAATTTCTCGCCTCTAAAAACCCCTAAATCTCCAAATTTGTACCGCGGTGTCATTTAGTTAAGAAATAATTACGAAAAAACAAAAAAAAAATAAAAGTTTGACACCCTGTATCTTAGTTATTATCAACTTTGGAATAAGGCTAGTTTACGTTAATTGCATTTTTTCGACCTAAGGAATATGTTGTTGCTCTGTGTCCCATTACTTCTGGGACAACCTGTATAACGAATATAACGATATTTTTGCAAAACTGTGGATTAGTGACTAGTGGTGTTTTTTCGTCAGTGCAAAACTCAGTCACTTACTTGCAAAGATGAATACCGTAACAAATTTAGTAACTAAAGAGCAATATTAGGCCTCTTCAACATAGTAATAAAAATAATGCTGCATGGGTTTTTGCCTATGTAGATCCTCTCAGATAAACTTTTCTATTTTCCTAAATTTTCTGGCATCAACACAAGGATGATTTGCAGATTAATGTAAGCTAATTTGATTTTTACAAGTATATTACGAATTTTAACTTTTATTAATAAAGGTTAAAGATATATCGAGTGGGTGACCACTTTTGAGATTGTTCAAGATTTTTAAAGGCAAAAACTGCTTGCGGTTGTATATAAATTAGTTTTAAATTAAAGGGTTTAATATGCCAGAAAGCAAGGGCAACTTCTTCGAAAAACATGAAACAAGAAATATTGCTTTTATTTTGTTGAACAAATATTACTGTGTAGAAATAATATCAGTCAAATTAATTATTAGTTGATTGGTTTTGCTTAAGGCTGGGGTAATTTCGAAAAATTATAAAACCAATAAAATAACCACCACTTTTATTTCTAAAACTTAGTAATGTACCCGCATAACAAATTATTTCATTATTTATGATAATACCCTATACAATTAAAAAAAACTTTTTGAATATTAAACATATTTAAAGCAAAATTAAAATTATTCTTAATATTATTTTAATTTTTATTATTGTTTAATTTACAGTTAAGTTGATATTTTAATGAGTTTTTTTTATTTTTATAAGTTTTTACTTTTTTAGTGAGTAATATGTAAATTAGTTAAGCTTTATGAACTCTGCAAGCTGTTCATACACAGAGCCCCTGAAACCCGAAACGAAACGATCCTTTCTTGCGTACCAAAAAGCTCTGGTTCATAAAGATAGAACTGCTTTGGTACTGGCGCTAGGATATAAAACTATGCACCACGAGCTTGTAGATGACTAGACACAAAATAAAGGATAAACCGAAAAAACTCCCCGAAAAATGAATAGTGAAAATCATATTTAACAATTTTTTTTTTTTAATTCAATAAGGAAAAAAATAGGATATTTTAAGAGCTTTTTTGTCAGAATTTATGACAAAACATAGTGTATTGATGTCGGGGTTTTTAAAGATATTTCGTTATTTTGTTTGAGGCAAACTGTAAGTTTGTAGTGGTGTTCTTGACACTTTTTATTACATTTTTTTAACTTGCCCTTATAACAGTAGTTACGTGACAAGTTTTAGAATATTTATTTAGGTTATTTGACATGCAAAATTAATTACCGGCCAATTTTTGAAATTTCTTAATAACAAACAAAAACCGCCTTTTTTAACTATTTTAACCACTCTAAGTATAATATATATCTACAATGATTTAATACCTAATAAGGTATCTCCTATACGCAGGCCGCGTTAATTGTTATTATTAAACCATTTTTTTGTACCGCAAATTTTTTTAGAGAAACCACCATGATCATAATTTCATATTAAATTATGGTTAGTTTTGGCTAGTTGTGGTTAATAACATTGTAAAATCTGACATTTGGCAAAGCTTTATTCTTTGCTTTACGAGGTTATTAGTTAGATTACATATATTTTTTTAATATGACGTTAAATTTAACCCTATGGTTAGTTGTGGTCATTATCAACATTAAAACGACAAAACACAACCACACTTGTTTTTTAAAAATAGACCCAACTTTACATAATATATTCATGGTACAAATATTAATCAATTATAACTTTATCGCTGTTAAGTTTAATTAAGGAATAAATAAACATCTACACCTCTAGTAACCGCGAACACTAATAAGATTACTGATGTGCTAAAAAAGACACCTTACCGCTCGCTTTCAAGAGGGAAGGGCTTCTGAATTTTGTGATATGGGGGCCCAAGTAAATTGCTCGACGGCCCTAAAATGTTAAGGCTAAGGTTTACCAAAAACATATCAAGCTATATAAAAAAATACAAAATATTTAAAAGAAAATTGAACTGCCATAAAAAACATCGCCTACAATATGTGATAGTTTTGCTTCTTAATGAATTTTATGTCGTTCCGTACTATTTACGAGTATATCAAAAATAGTTTATATTAAAGAACACTTTATATTTATTTTAAAAGCAAATGAGACTTAATATTATCAGATTGCAGGGTTTTAATTCATCGAAAACGCGGGGTGGAGAACTGATCATTAGTTTTAAGATTCTATTACTAAAGAGCCATACTGTACAGGGTCATCCGACGAGAACTGGATAAACCGCTTTTTAAACTCTTTCTAAACTTTTATGAGGGAAAACTAAAATAGTTATCTTATAAAATTTTTCCTCCTGAATCCGAAAGTATTGAATTAAAAATATTTGAACATCAAATTGAGTCTATCAGCGCAACAGTGGCCTAACCCACAAAATCGTCATTTTGAGTTTTAAATCCATTTTTATTTCCCATAGTGCAAACTTCAAACCAACAGTGGCCCAAGCCACCTTTCTCTTTTTGATATTAGATGGCAGCACTATAGTTACTCTTTGCATTTGTTGATATGCCGTAAAAATGAGTGCAATACTGGCCTATCCCCTAGGTCTGTGGGTTGGGTCATTATTGCATTATTTATTTTTGCGCAAAAAGAAATCACGTGGGTAAGCGTAAACAAGAAAAAAAAAAGACTTTTTTATGGTTTACATAAGATTAAAAAGAAGTAACTTGTTGTGATTATGGCTTGTTTTTTTTTCTATTATTTAAAGTTAGTATTTTGTATACCTAGGGTCGATCGAGGTAATTATAAGACACTTTTCATAACTTTTGTGTCTGCATCCCAAATTAAAGATTGTAAAAATTAAGTATTTACAAATTTCACTGTAATAGGTGCCAGTACATACAATGCTAGTGAAAAAAATTAACAATTTTGATGATTCCTACTTTTTTAAAAAGAAAAACTGTGTCTCATTTTTGCCTCCATAAAAATCTAAAAATGAGACAGCACAAAGGTAAATATAAGACACACTTATATCTCCATTATTATAGGGTTTAGGGATTTGTGCGGGTAAAAACAAGACAGACCATTTCAAAATGAAGACATTTTATTAACATTTTTATTTGTATCTTAACTCAGAAAAGCATGAAAAATCAACAAAATAAACAAGAACAAATTTGTCTCATATTTGAGAAATCATCAAAACAAAAGAAATTTTAATACTTAACTTAAAACAAATTCTTGGCAAAAATAAAAACTAAATTTAGGTTCTTTGTAAAAAATGTTGGCAGTAAATTAAATTTTCATTAATATTCTCTGACATCAAGCGGATTTTTAAAGGTATACTTTACCCTTTCCCCTGAGATAGTTATACCTGGAGTAGGCAATTTCCCTATAACAGACTCAAAATCAATAGAAGAAACATCTTCTTCGTTGGTTTTGAATATTGTATGTGATGTGTCAATAGCGTTCATGGCCATTACATTAATTTCCTCCCCTATAATATTTTGTACGATACACACATATTTATATCTGGATTTATTTCTTTTTCCTCCCTTAAATTCTGCCAGTATAAAGTCACCGTCTTTCAGTTCACCACTTCAACTACTTACAGTGTATAGATATGTTGCTAAATATACTATACTAAAAAATTTAAATACCCAAACACATTTAACTTATTAACTTAATAAAATGTCACCAAACAAGCTGGTTCTGAATTTCATGTGTTTATAATATTATACAAGTGTCTCAGTTTTGCCTTCTGATGTGTCTCACATTTGCCTTTTGTTTTGTCTTGTTTTTGCCTCTTCACTTTATCGCTTTCTGTACGCATCATCCTTAAAGTTATAGAGCAGTTCTGCTGCCAGCCACTAGAGGACACCACTAGTAACAAAATTCAATGCTTAAACCGAATTTAAACAAATAAGGAACAGATGAAACTACAAAAGTGTAAGCCAGCAAAATAAAAGTTTTTCAGCTTTTTTTATAGAGGGCGTCAAAAAATTAGAATTAAAAAAAATAATTAAGGCGTAAGTAGCTAAAAATTTTGAAACATAGTAAGATAATGTTAACAAATAATACCATGGTTACATATTTCTTAAAAATACAAAAATAATGATTTTATAGAGGTGTCTTTATTTTGCCCCACTTTTTTTGGTGTCTCATAATTACCTCGATTGACCCTACATTTATTTTACGTTCTATTTGCAACGATTTAGCCGGAAATATTTTTGAGGTTAAATTTTCGTAGTTTCTAAAAACTATTATTTATTTTTTGTACTTAGGTTCAGAAAATAGCGACAAAGAACCATTTTAAGAGTTGTTCCAGCTAAAAACTTTTAAGAAGTAGAAGATTATTGCAAAAATAATTGTTGGCAAAAAATTCATCTACAATGACAATAGATTATTTTACGCTATTAAAAAATTTAATCTAAAATTTGGCTATATTTTTGCGTTTGTCGAAGTTGTAAATAAACTTAGTACGCATACCGAAAGGGGCGAAGCTTCAAGGCGTAAAAAAACTCGTACGTATTTTTTTCATAATGGTACTGGGGAAAAACAAAAGTCTGCAAGGATTTTTTTAAGAAAGTACTTCAAGTTTCCGATGGTAGAATCAATCGGGTGTTGGCTAATAAGAAACAAAGTTTAGCTGCATCAGTAGATGGAAGGGGAAACATCTGTAAACAAAACTCCCGAGAAAAAGGTTTATGAAGTGATATAATTTATTCAAAAATTTCCTGCATATGCGTCAAATTACACTCGACTCAAAAACCCACACAGAAAGTATTTAGCACCAGATTTGTTTTGAAAAAATGTATTAAATGTATTAAAAGAAAAAGAGCTAAAAACCGTAACTCCTGTCTCGACGTTTATATTCAGAGAAGTATTTGTGGAAAAAGACCTTCATTTTCACGCTCCGATAAAAGATTTGTGCAGAAAGTGTGATTTTTTTTAAACAAATTAAAGTTTTTAACAGATGATGCAAAAAAACGACAATTTCAAATTGAACGAGATTTGCTTCATCGTAAGGTAGTTTGTGCTAGAGATGGTATTTTTTTTTATCTTGGGACAGTCCACGAAGGCTGATGCCTAAGTACTAACGTACCGTGGGTGTCTTCAGTGTGGTGAGAGGGAGTTTGTTCACACGGGACTTAAATTTTTGGAGATTGGGAGGAGAAGGGAAAACTTCTGCGGGAAGCAGGTTCCATAGTCTTGACACTCTAGGAATAAAGGAACGAAGAAAGCGGGAAGTTCGGGGCCTCTCTAACTGAACTGTAAAAGGATGCATAAAAGTTTCACTACGTGTTGCTCTGTTGGGAGCTGCCAGAGAAGGACTTATACTGGCCAATTCCTCTGAGCAGAGGCCGTGAAAATACCTATAGAAGAGCGACAGATCCCTTACAGCTCGACGATGGGCAAGAAGATGAAGCCTTTCTGTGAGCGTTGGATCATTAATAAGACGAACGGCTCTTTTTTGAATGGAGTCCAGAATGCTAAGTGTTGTAGGGGACGCCATTCCCTAGACGAGAACAATATTCTAAAGAGGGTCTGATTTGAGATACATACAGAGTGTACAGATTGGAAGAAGAGAAATATTTTCTGGCTCGGAACAGGAATTCAATCTTTTTTGAAGCTGCCGAAGCTATGGATGAAATGTGTTTGTGCCAGTTGAGGTTATTCTCAAAAGTAACGCCGACTAGATTAAACGACTCTTTGTTCTGCAGAACTTGGCCGCTCATATGTAAGGGATGAGCCTTCGCAGACTTTTTTCGCGACAGCGAACATGACTGTGTTTTTGAGGCATTAAACTGAACACGATTTTTGGCGCCCCAATCCAAGATAAGTTTGAGGTCTTGTGAAAGAGATATCTGCATTGACCTGCGCTTCTTTTCAAAATCAGAGTTACACGGTGGCTTAAGAAATTGAATACTAGAGTGGAGGGTACTATCGTCAGCAAAACTATGAATGGGATTTATTGTGGAAGAGAGAAGATCGTTAATGTGTAGAAGAAACAGCGTGGGTGCCAGCACTGAGCCCTGGGGCACCCCAGCATTAATTTGGTAGAAGCTGGAGGAATGCCCATCTACACTAATTGATATAAGTCGATTAGAAAGGAAACTGGAAAGCCAAGAGCAAAGCTTAGGTGGAAGACCGTAAGAAAGAAGTTTGTTAAGAAGCCCATCATGCCAGACCTGATCAAAAGCTTTGGATATGTCAAGAGCAACGATCTGGGATTCACCAAGAAACTCAAGGGACTTGTTCCAGTTGTGTGAGACAAAGGAAAGAAGATCAGCTGTGGATCTACTGTGACGGAATCCATATTGTCTATCATGTAAGATCTTATGTTTTTCCAGATATTTGAGATTTGGAATTAATGAATTTTTCCATTACTTTGAAACAACTAAAGAAGAGATATAGGTCTAAGAGAAGGGAGTTTTCCTTTTTTTAACAGGTTGCACACGTGAAAATTTTTTCCTTTTTCCCCGGGGGAAAATGCCCGTGTCGTAAGAGATCCGAAAGGGGGGAAAAATGGGTCCCTGGGAAATTTTTTTAAGACGATTGCTGGTATGCCATCCAGCCCAGACGTTTTTTTAGTATTAAGAGAAGAAAGAATACGCTTGATCTGTTTGACTTTAGAAATTATATCGGACATTTTATGAGAAACAGGGACAACTGTTGGAAGAGGAATATTAATAGGAGGATCAAGCGTAGAATTGACAGCAAATTGTTTGGCAAATAGTTCGGCTTTTCCTTTGAGGTAGAGAAAATTTTTATCTTCAGAGATTAGGGGGAAAAAAATTTGTGAAAAAATTCGACTAATATTTTTGGCAAAGGCCCAAAAAAACTTTACTGCCATTTGAGCAAGAGAGAATTTTTTCTTTTATTCGATTGTTAAAACGGTTTTTTTTGCTTCTGAGATGGTCGGATTATACGATTTCTTGCTTCGATGCTAGCCTGTCGATTTTCGGGACGGGGGTTTTGAAGAAACTTTTTTTGGGCTTGAAGTTTTAAAAGTCTGGCTTTGTCACAGGATTTAGAAAACCACGGTTTGTGATTTGAATTTTTGGGGGGTTTTTTTTGGGGGAAAAAAGGTCTCAATGCCTAGTTGAATTATTTCGGTAATGTGTTTACATATTTCTGAAGAATCGTGAGGTTTTTTCAAAAAAAGATTACCTTTTAAAGAAATAAAAATATTTTCTAAAGACTTCTACTCTACTGCAAACGTGAAAAAGAATTTAACTAATCAAAAAATATCAGCAAATAAATTTAAAAAAGAGTGGCTAAAGATTCAGTGGCTACTTTATAAAAATTCAAACCCATTTTTGATCTTTTACAAGTACCCCAATAATAAAGATGCACCATGTGACTCGTTTAGTATTGAAAAAAAAAGATCAATTTAGGCTTTGAAAAATATTGAACTCAATATCTTGTATCCCAAAGGTTACCACATAGACACTAGGAAGAAGAAGGACCTACTGGAGTTAATTCCTGTCATACCGCCTGTTCATCAAAATTTTTATACAAACTTAAAATCATCAGAAAATACCTTAGAAGAGATTTTTTCGGAATAATAGCAGGAAAAAAAATAGAGAAGAAGGACAAGAAGATGGTTAAGACTAGCAATATTTTCTTTTGACATTTAAAATTACCCGTATGTATTTTCAGTTTAATGACTACTATAATTATGTAACTTTTTAATAAAGATAATCCACAATTATTGCATCTTTAATAAAGCAAAAGTGACTTAACCCACATTTTTTTTGCAAAATAAAAACTAATATCACTCAATTATATATTATTATAAATTATTATACATTATATTACATAAAAAATAACAAATATAAAATAAAAATTTAAAATATTTTGTTTATTTACATAGGTTCTCTCAAAAAATTATTATCGTGATTAATCCTGAAATAATTTTTTTCTATTTCTCGAAAGCATTGTTTTGGTCTTAGACCACTGTTGCGCTGATAGGCTCCAATAAAACTGGTAAGGGCTATTTTTTTTTTTTAATAGGAATACCATATTTTTAGGTGATTATTTGATGCCTCGTATATCTTTTGATCTAGGATGATATATTTTTTTTTAAAAACCCTTTAATTTTGGCACGTTTAAATCGAGAAAATCTTCGTTAACCGTGTCATTAACATATGCCAGATGGATACTGATACCTGTTTGCCCTTGCGGTAGTATCTTTTAAACAACTAAAAAATCAAATTTTAAAATTATTTATTATCTTTACAAGTAATTAATAAAAAAAACGTTAAAAAATAGAATATTCCTTAGAAGACCGGCTATGCATTGTAAAATTATATTCAAAAAAAAAAAAAATGCTCAAGAAATGCAAAGAAGAATTAAGACTTTATTGAAGGAAATAAAAACTTTGAAAAAAGGACAAATATATATAAAAAGGTAAAATATAAATTGAGACATTGCTGAATATTAACATGATTCCGATAAGTACGAGTAAGGTATGACTCTAAGATGATTGGGCATCAAGCATTATACTCGTAGTATCCTTTCCGTTTAGTATTTAACACAATAAAAAAAGAATTTCGTTTCCGATTTGTTGCTTCAATGCTAAGGCGGAAGAAAGGTGAGAAAAAAATTTAATATAATAACATCAGGGGTGTACGTACCCCATCAGGGTTATATATATATATACAAATTACTGGGCAGCAGCTATTGCTCATAAATATCAAATGATAAAGTTTCAAAAGGAGCTTAACTAATGTGTGGCGTGAGATGTTAGTAAATTAAATTATTGGACCTCTATGTTATCGTGGCTCTTAAACAGGCTAATGATACCTTTGGTTTCTAAAAAAAAAGATGGAAGATCCCTCGAACAAATTACCATTGCAAATCTACAATAATAATATTTGGAGGCAGGATTGCGCTCCACCTCGTGGTGGTCAAGAAGTGGATTGGCCGTAACTGAACACTTTGTTGGCCAGATGTCTCACAAATGGAAACATGTTTATTGGGCCATTTCAAAATTGTAGTTTATCAACGGCCCTTTAGAAATATTGATAAGCTACAGCAAAATATTTTAAATAAAATTGATACACTTAACCAGGAACAAAATAATATAAGGAAGTCTCTGGAACGACTGAAAAGGGCGCATCGGACCTGTTTAGAAAACAACGGATGACCTACCGAACATTTATACTATTAAAGTATTTGGTGTTATTAAGTTAAATTAATAATTTTTTCTATATCGTATTTGTTTTATATGCATCAGTTTAGCAATAATAGATATATTAAAAAAACTACCATTTGTTACTTATTCGTAAATAACAGTTACAATTTTAAAACTTACAGTAAATAGTATTAAACTGTCCGGCGTTAATGTGACGGCTGACCAACATTTTTTTTTATTAATTAAACATTTTTTTATTAAAAACATATCATTTTAGATAAAAAAAAATATTTACGAGAAATGAAGAATGAAATGAAATGAAATGAAATTAAAAATAGGACATTCTATTAAAAAATATATATCAAAATGACTCCTAGCAGGTTCATTTAAAGAATTAATTGTTTTTTAATCATTATTTTTTTTGAATTTGAATTGCCATAACTATTTCAGTTTTCTTATAAAAGTACAAGTAGGGTCAAAAAGCGACATATCTAGTACTTGTTGGATAGCCCGGTACAAAGCATTTATTTTATATAATTAATTGGTTAAATCTGGAACTTTTTGTAAATTGCTTTAAAAAAGAAAGGAATAATAAAAGAACGCTTTGTTTTCCACAACGGTATTTTGCTTGGAAAAACAAAATTTTTGTAATAAATATATATCATTTCTAATCTTAAAAAAATGTTATATGACAAAAAAGAGTGAATAAGATTAATTCTCTAGTACTTAACGAAAGTGGCATTTAAAAGCTCTCATATAAATTGTAACAGTGTTGCCTTGGCAGCGTATAATCCAAGCTGAATATTGTCATCAATTTTAACTTTTGGCCGCCTCGCCTTACTAAAGAATGCCGGAATATGAAAACAAAACCGTGGAGCGGAGGAATTGTAAATCAAGCTTGGAATTCTAATGCTTTTTCTTTTATGTATTACGTTTTTGTAAATAAAATGGAGAACTAAATCACAAAGGCTGGATTGTTGGCGAAGTACGAATCTAATGGATATGTAAACATTCTGTTAAGAGCTCAATAATATAAATATATATATATTGTAACAAAATTATAATAAGTCACTAATGAAATAGTATTGAAAATTTTAATATATTAAAGGGATTAAAATAAGAAAAAAGGGATTTCTTTGGCTTAAAAGGGAAAAAAATTAAAAATTTTAAAAAAACTTAAGAGAAAAA